>SNQJ01S0211468.1:0-15328 GCA_010110895.2 Picea sitchensis | reverse complement strand
CAAAGTAATTGATCACCCGAAGCCACCCCATAAAAATATGCCCACGACCGCTCCCTGTCTATCTGTTCCTCTATAACCACTCGAGCATTACCAAGACCCTCCCTAACTGAAGACTTTAAGTGTGCAATGATTCCAATGCAATTGATAGCCACACGAGAGGGCGACTGGATCTCATCCCAAAAAATCGAGAAATTCTGAGCTATCGAGATGCCCCATGCAACAATGAAGGGGAACGACTTGATTTCCTTAGGAGTCCTCGATGAAAGCCAACTCTTCAAGGCCTCCTCAAAGGAGACACCTTGCCATCCACCAAGAGAAAAGTATAATATGTTTTCTTCCACCCATACTAAAATGGTAAAATGACATCACATAAAAATATGATCGACAGTCTCCTCATGTTCTTTACAAAGTGAACACCAACTCGGACCATTGAATTGTCTCTTCTGTAGGTTTTCCCACGTTGGAATTTTATTCTCTAGAATAGACCAGGCCAGAATTTTCCCCTTAGTTGGGCACCTTTGTTTCCAGAGTTTTCTCCACCACCACTTTACTTCTTGTTGTAGGTGATCAGTACTCAACTATACATAACTTGGTTTTGGGGTGTATACCCCTCCTGGGTCCCCATCCCAAAGGATTTCATCAACTCGATCTGACATATGAATTTTCTCTCTCTTGAGAGCACATGTATACATGTCCCAAAGTAATAAGTCTTCCCCTTCTAAGCCCAACGTTCTCCTGTATTTCCAACCTTGTCACAAAAGATTTGTGCGAGAGGTTCCCCAACCTATGCCAGCTAGAAATACCCCCCGCGATCCAATTTGGAGCGTAATTATGGAGGGAGTATGTGCTCTCTACAACTACTCATCAAGGGGTCCAGACCAATCCAAGGCAAGTTTCCAGACCCAACTCTCCAAGCTAAACCATTCCCCACCACCTCAAAAACTTTAAGAACTACATTCCACATAACAAAGATCCCCGTCACACTTAGTCCTGGATGCTTGAGCCACTCCAATAAAGAGAGAGGAGCCACATATTTCTGGATGACTACTTTGGTCCATAAGTTTTTTGTGGTAATCGATCTCAACACACATTTTGTTGCTAGTGCTTTAGAAAACAAGAAAATATTCTTTAGACCCCAACCCCCGAGAGATTTTGGTTTTTCAATTCTCTCCCAACGAACCCAAGGCATCGCCTCATTCTCCTTCTTTCCCCTCCATAGATAAGAGAAGGACAATTTTCTAGATTTTTCCATAATACCCTTTGGAATCCAAGAGAGGGACATCCAATAAACTAGGACTGCTTCCAATAACGACTTGATCAGAACTAATTTCCCCGCCCTAGACAACCATTTATAGCTCCATACTTTTAGTCTTTTTTCCAATTTATCCAAAAGCCACAACCAATCAATCTTCCGGTAATCATTGGGTTTTAAGTGAAAACCAAGATATTTCAGCCCCTCGTCCAACCCCTGAATCTGGTAAGGGAGATGAGCCAAGAAATGTTGAATAACTTCTACCTCGACCAAAGAAAAGAGCAGACTATATTTATGTTCATTAACCAGCATACCAGTTGCTCTTTTAAAAAGAGTGAGACCTTCAATTAAAATGTCAGCTTCTCACTTCATACCATCACAAAAAATTAGGATATCGTCAACAAAGAGTAAGTGTGTGATGTACAACCCATTGGAAATTTTTATACCTGTGAATCTCCCAGCATTCTTTGCCCCCGCTAGAAAACAACTGATCCCTTCCACCACTACGAGAAAAAGTAAAGGTGAAGGAGGACAACCTTGACGCAATCCTCTTTCCTCTTAAAAGAAAGAAGAGCTTGAACCTTTGATGAGTATGGAGAAAGAAACCGAAGTCATACATCCCATCACCCAATTCGTAAAATCCAAGCCAAAACCAAGATGTATCATAAGCATTCTTAAAGACAGCCAATTTACTCGGTCATATGCTTTGGATAGATCATTTTTTACCACAACTCCCCTGAGCTTCTTCATTTTTATATTGTGTAGACCTTCTTGAGCTACACCAATGGCCTCATGTATTTTCCTTCCTTCCAGAAACCCAAACTGTTCACTGGAAATGTGTTTGGACAGAATCACCTTCAACCTTCTACTAATTACTTTTGAGATAATCTTGTACAGACGGTTACATAACGAAATAGGCCGAAAATATTCAAAAGAGGAGAGATTAGTTGTCTTTGGAATGAGTGCAATGAAGGTAGAGTTTATAGGATTATGGATGTAACCATTCACCCTTGATTCCTCGACCACCTTCATAACATCAGGTCCAATTAGATCAAGAAAACCCAAATAAAATTTGATAGGCCATTCATCAGGCCCAAGAATTTTCCCTTTTTGAAAAGAGTGAAGAACTTCCAGTAATTCTTTTTTAGTTATTGTTGCCATTAAAGACCCATTTTCTTCCTCCTCTACAAACCGAGGGAAAAACTGAGCCACCTGTACAATTTCTGCAATAGACGAACCCTCCTGCTCTTTAAATAACTCACTGAAATGTTCAGTACCCAACTTGGCCAAGCCTTCAAGAGAAGAAACCACCTCCCCAGCCCTATCCCTTAGACCCCAAATAGTATTATCCAATTTCCTACCTTTGGAAATTGCTTGAAAAAACTCAGTGTTCTCATCACCATAAGAGAGACAAATTGCACGACTCTTTAGTCTCCACATAGCTTCTTTTTCCTCTCGTAAAACCCTATGTCTTTTCTCCAAACCACAGTAATTCTTTGGCATCAAGACTAGTAAACCCCTGCCCTGCCCCTCCTTGGATCTATGACAATGTTGTTTCAATGTCTCTCAAATCCTGATCATCCTTGAGCTTTTTCTCCCTAGCTCAGCTCATGGTCGCTTATTTCAATCTTTTGAGGTTCCCCACAAACTGGACCATCGCAGACACCTGATTCCCATCATCGATTGAAGACCAAAAACCCCTCACTAAGTCTTGATAAGAGGGGTCCGAGATCCATCCCTCGAAGAATTTAAAAGGGCTAGAAACCTTCCTACTTCTATCCCTTAGCTCTAGCATAATCAGAAAATGGTCAGATTCCCCACCATAAGCAACCCACTGTCTAACCAATTCAAAAGAATCCAAGAACTCTTCTACCAATAAAAATCTGTCCAAACCCTTAGCCACCCTGTCATCCCCAATCCTTATATTACACCAAGTAGGGGTCAATTTTTGTGGTTCAACATCCACCAACCCCGTCTGGTCCAAAAAATTAAGAAAGAAGTTGGTTAAAGAGTCTGGGGCAGCCCGCTGACCCCAAACCTCCGAGGCCCCTAAAGAGAAGTTAAGATTTCCTCCAAGAATAAGATCCTTACCACAGAACCACGAGCATTCTGCTAAAGAATTCTAGTATCGTTGTTTATCTTGGTAAGGCCCATAAACATTGATAATTGTCACATACGCCCCAGTGCGGAAGAGAAAATCGCTAGACCAATTCCTGAAGCAAACCCCCAAACACTTTCCAATTTATAATTCTTTTTATGCCACCCAGTAGCCAGACCCCCTGAACGACCCCTGGCATCCACCGCTACAAACATCCATCCTGGAAACAAGGACTCAAGAACCTTTACCACTGGGTCACTATCCCCTAACGTTTCTTGTAGCATAATAACATCCAGTGAATTCAGCTCCACTAGACTTCGTAGAGACGATTTTTTTGACGTGTTCGCCAACCCCCAATAGTTGAAAGACAAGACTCTCATGAGGTTACCACCTCATGGGTTTGCTTTTCTCTAAGCACCCATTCAATATAAGATTGTTGCCCCGATGCCAAATCAATCCTCACCCGATCTTGTCCCAATAGGAGATGTGATTTCAGTCCCCTTCCTTTACCCACAGAAGTAGGTTGAGCAAAGGATCCCAGCCCTCGTCCATCTGAACCCTAGACATCAGCCACCAGTAGTTCTCCCTTGACCACTGACCTACTTCTAAGGTGGTAACGAACCTTGCTTTCTTCCAATGAGGAGTATGTAGAAGCAAAGGGGGTGGAAAAATAAGAGTAGAGAGAGGTAGTGGGTACCTCAACTAAGGGAGATGAAGATGTAGTGCATGAGGGAAGGCCAGGACGGGGTCCCATGACACCTACCTCTTGCAAAGGAAACTGACCAGGCAAAGGAAAATCCTTAAGAAACGAAGTGCCCCCCACCCCCCCAAAGTTCATTGAAGGTGTGACCAAAGGAGGAGAAAAAACCAACCCACGGGAGGTCAAAGGGCATGAAAGAGAGACCAAACGTTCCACCGAGATACCCTTCCCACCACTCGATAAGAGAGTACCCACACCATTATGAACCATAACATCAAACCCCACATTTGTAAAAGGAGAAGGTGCAAATAGAGAGACACCCAAAAAAGACTTACCCGAGAAATCCTGCTCTTGGCAAAGATTGTCCACCAAAGGTGGCGGAAGCTTTGTCCCAACAGCATTAGTCAAAACTGTACAACATCCCGAGTTGACTGGAAGAAACCCCTTTGAGTCCTTTCCCACAGAAGGTTTCCTCAACCCCCCCTTTTTCTCTCCAACATCCAGTTGCTCCTCCAAAGACTTCCTCGAGGGAGAAGTAGATGATACCGATCATTTGGTTTTACTACCTTTCCATTTGAAAGGCAGAGTACATTCGGCAATCCCATGACCATATACATGACATCTGTGGCATCGAAAAGGAATCCCTTCATAATCCATAATATGAACAAACGTTTCAGCCGCCGACTCTATAGTTATCTCCTGTAGTAGACCCAGGCGCAAATTTAGCCTAAGCAAAATTCGAGCCACTGACATATACCTAGTTTATTTGAAAGACATATCCGCATCTAAGTAACTCCCCAACATATTTCCAATGGCAGCAAAGCGATGAGGATTCCAAAACTGCATTGGAAGACCCGGAAGCCTGATCCAAATCAGTTCCTCATTGATCCTTTCCTTCTTTGAATCAAATGTAGGGGTCCATCTCTTAAGGATAATGGGTGTATCCGTCATGCTCCAAACCTTCAATAAAACCCAATTAACATCCTCCGTGGATGAAAAATGAAGGCAAACCAACCCCGTGTTAGGAAGCGAATGTGTGGCATCTTAGCAATATCCTTTAACCAGTTCTTGGTTATCCAATCCTTCAGAAAATCCATGCCCAACTTCTTGCCCCTTACCTGACCAACCACCACCCGTTCTAAGAAATCCACCACTCTGTCCATGTCAATATCCGCCCCAAAAACAAGTCGATCAGCGCAAGTCCTATCACAAGTACACTGGATGGGTTTCGAGGACGAAGTGAGACGTCCCTCCACCCCTTTTTGTCCCTTTAGAGGCCTCTTCGACCGTTGTGAGTCCCTTGAAGGATTTTCCCCTCTTTTCTTAAGAACATTACCCACAATACCTTCAACAACATCCCTGGTCGTGATGCCCCTAGCTCCCCTGTCACCACCTAGAGAGTCGTCTACGAGAAAATCGGACGACGAGTATGCCAATAGTGAACTGAAAGCCTCTGAAACCGTTTCAGGCCCACACAAATATCCCTCCTCCAAGAAACCTAAAATCGAGACACAATCCCTTGATCTAATCATCCCCACATCATTCTCCAAACCCCCTTCAAGACCCCCCTCCGAACCAGAGTATCGCACGTAAGTTTCCTCCCAAACCTTTGGTAAAAGGCAGCTCACCCACCGAAGTAAAATTTGATCCTGTCACACCTGACAGGATAGCTCCCGAACCTACCACCTCCTCACACATAGTCAGCCCGACACACAAACCTCCAACCTGGGATTCTCATCCTCAAGAAAACCCCGCGCCCCACCTGTCTCCTTCCATACGTCCAAGACTTCGTGTCCCTCCAAACCCGTAGAGAAAGCTGCTAAGATCATGTCACCATCGGTGTTGATGGGGTCTCCCCCCTCCTCTGTCGTCGCCATATCGAACCACTGACCTGAACAACTGCCCATGTATCAGCCCGCTAACACCCTTACCAAATCCTGTAAAACCCCCATCCCCGTCAGGTTTTTCCTAACCCTAACCCGCCATTTTCGTAAGCTCAACGATGCGCCCCAACTTTCCACTCACCTAATTCCAAAATGTCTCCTTCATGTGAATGATTTAGTAAGAATGGTCTATATACATATTGAACTAGGATCCCAATAAATAATGTTTGAACTTCTGCAAAGCATACACCATTGCCAAACCTTCCCTTTATGTCGTCGTATAATTTTTTCAGCAGTTGACAACTTCCTGCTAGAAAAAGCAATTAGATGATCTAATTCACCCTCCCTAAGCTGGGATAACACTATGTCGAGCACTATTGATGATGCATCCACATGGACGTGAAACTCTTTCTGCCAATCCGGCAAACCAGAATGGGCGCAATTACTAACTTTTGTTTCAATACATCTAGGCCCTTCTGACAGTCTTCATTTCACTGAAACTTAGCTTCTTTCTTCAATAACTTCTCCATTGGGGTTGTAATCTATGCATAACCTTAAATAAATTTTCGGTAGTAACCTGTATGACCCAACGTTGTTCTCAATTGTCGCACTGATTCAGGTGGTGGCAAATTAACAATTACTGTTATCTTTTCCATATCAACTAACAAACCTTGCTTGCATACCACATAACCTAGCAGTATCCCAAACGGTGCGCAGAAAATACATTTCTTCAAATTTAATGAAATCTGATATTGTCTACATCTATCAAGAATCAACCTTAGAGTTTCTATGTGATCTTTCAACGGGATAAAGACCTTCCAATCATCTAGGTACACTTCAATAAACTGATGAATAAACTCCTTAAAGGCTGGGACAACCACTCTAGAAAACACAACAGGTGCATTCTTTAATCCAAACAACATCATGTGTACTGGTAGATTCCCCATTTTGTCGCAGAGGTAATCTTATGTTTGTCTTCTAGCACAATATTTATCTGATGGTATCATGAAAAGCCATCCGTGAATGAGTAGGCCTCTTGTCCTCCTACATTTTCCAATACTTCATCTATAAAGCGGGTCGGGAACGAGTCATGTAAGCAGGCATCATTCAACTTTCTTAAGTCTCCACAAATTCAAATACCCCCCATTTTATTATCTTGAACCACCATTGGACTTATCCAGTTAGATTCTGCGATGGGTTCAATTATACCAACTTCTATCATCCTGTCAAGTTCTACTTTCACTTTTTCCTTATACTTTGGATTGAATCTGTAAGGTCTCTGTCTCACTGGCTAAGCTCCCCTTCAATTTATGATACATGTACATTTTTTGGGTCTTCTTCTTCTTTCTCATCCTCGGTAATGTTATAACATTCCAACAATTCATGACTTGTCACAGACTCTCTGTGCGCACTACAAGTATGTATTATTCCTACTTGTTCTTCTTCCATAAAAAAATCGCTTCTAATGACTTGTAAGACTACATCAACTAAAGGTGACTCGACTTCAAAATTGAATATTACCTTAAACTTTTGGATGAGCTCCTCCTGGTCTGTCGTTCCTCTGCGCACTTCTAGCTCTAAGTACCAGTTCCTCGGAACTGTCTCTAGCGTATGTATGAACCTGTGCGTCAATTCTTGCTTCGGTACTTGCCTCCAATTTGTAATACATCGCACTGTATGATCCTTCAAATTGCTCATGCTTGTATACTTGGGTATAATATTCTTCATTCCAAATCTGATTTGCATCATCCTTTTGCAATGTTGCCAATCCTCTATCCCTTCCTCATGGATTGCCCACCATCTCCCCGGGGTTACTCATAGTGCAACATCTAATGCTAATAACCTTTGTTGTTCAGGTATCTACAACTCGAATTCATTGACAAAATAACTTACCTCAGTTAATCCTTCCAACTTTGGCACATCTCGTACCTATGTTCCGATCCAGCGTAATGAGTGAGTAATGCGTGCACACCTTCTGGTCAACAATTCATGCAACTAGCGGTTCCATTGTTCAAGTCCTTCCTCCATGTCTGATGCGCAAGAGCTTATGCTTCTCCAATTAAGCGCACCATCCATAGTGGGATTAACACAACCATCCATATGCATTTTCACGTTATAGAAGTTATCAATTTCCCTTCTTGTGGGTTCCACATATCTTCTTGCCTCCATATGATCTATTGGTGAAATGACCTCTAAGCCTCCTCCTTCAAAAATCATTTCTCTTTTCTTCAAGTTGATGATCGCCTGATTGTCGAAGGCCTAATCCATTCCAAGTGAAGCTGGGTACGACTGACTGTTATTCACAATCTTGATGACTTCAAAGTCAGCTACATTGCGCACTCCATCTATGTTCACAGATACTCCTACCAGTCTCCCGATCAATATTATCTTATGTTGGTTAGCCATCCTCAATTGGATAGTTGACCAAACTAGCTTTGGTTTTCCTATCATCTCCCACGTCTGTCTTAGAAGAACATTGACGTCTGATCCTAAGTCCAAGATGACACTATCCATGTCATATTCTTCTATCTGTGCACTTAATTTGAACCCTCAGTTTGTCCTCTTCTTGCGCAAGACTTGGTTCACTACTTTTTGTGTCGTAGGTACTTCTCTGTCTTGTGTACACTGATCAATCATCTTGCGTTGTGTATTCATTGTTGTCTCATCCTGCATCGATTCTAAATAGCTTTTTAGAAAGTATGTCAAAGTGTTTACCTTCTCGATTGGCCTGTCTGGAATAGTGCAATCATAAACTAACGACATATCGTACAATGGTGGTGTCTTTGACGTTGAAGCTATCCAGTATGGTCCTAGTATATCCTTCCTTGCTTGCTGACAAGTTTTTCTTTCTTTTTGTGGATTGAATGTTGGCATGGGCTCAACTGCTTTCCTAATCCATTGTTCCACTCCCTTTCCTTTCTCTGTCGCATTTGGTCTGATTCTCATTCCACCGCGCGTAACAACTGCTACTCTTGGTTGATCATCGTGTTCTTCAACAACTTTCATCTACAAGTTTTGGTTCTGATTCTGATGTTGGTTATGATTCCCTCTCGCCTACCACTTGGCTATTAGTTGAGGATAATCTTTTGTCACATGATCCAAGGCTCTGCAATACATCCATGTCATGCACTGATTTAGGAAATCTCTTCCTAAATGTCCCAGATGATTGCAGTTGTAACAAATTATCGATCCTTTTCCTCCTCGACCAAATCCTCCATGTCCTTGACCTCTGTGGAAACCTCCACGTCCACCTTGATTAAAGATTCTTGGGGTGTTATATTGTGGAATTCCTCTTTATGCTGCGACATTTTCCTCCTGAATTCTGTATGTGTCTAAAGTGTGCTCTCTCATCAAGTCGAATGCACGACAATCTTTCTCATTGTGTCCTATCGATTTGCAAAAATGATAGAATAAATTTCTTGGGGTACTTTGATGTTTTTGCAGTACAGGACAAGCAGTCAAATGATGGCCCTATGTCTTACATATCTCACAGTACCCCACTCCTCCTGCCAATGGGTTTGGTGCTCTGTAGCCATATACTGCGTGAAGACTGGACACTCTTCCTTCCTATGGCTTTTTGTTTTATATTTTATACACAAAACATGTTCACACTTTTCCTTTTCCTTCGTTATCTCTGATAATTGAATTCCCAGCGTAACCAACTGTGACTGTACCTGCGCCATCTCCTATAGGAGATGCTTCCAATTTCATCATGATTTACAAAGCTTATGGCTGCGACATGACCTTCTTTGTGTTAAAGGACAACAAATGTGCGACAATAGGCCTGTGTTGTTTGTCATGAATATGAAAGGTTAACCTACCCATTACATCTTTAAATCTCTCGTTCTAGTCCCACACTTTCTCATTCTACACTTGCTTAATTTCCTTCAGTTTTGTAATATATTGCGATTCAGATCTTGGCTTCCTAAATTCCTCTAACAAGACTTGTCTGATTTTTGCCAAAGTTCTTGACTATCCGACCGGTGTAGTTGTTTGAAACTTCATATACCACAGTAGTGCATGGCCCCTGAACGTCATGGCCAACTGCACGATTTTCATCGCCTCATCCTAGACACTCTTTGCAGTCCATATTGTGTCACATACAAACAAGTGTTACTAAGGGTCCTTCGACCCTATTCCCTGAAACTCAAGAATTCTCAATGTATGATCTATTCATGTCGTTGTACTTACCTTTGGTGATTTTGATTGACTTTGGTTTGTTGTGACGTCCCCATTATTCTGATTATTTCTCTGACTTCCTCCACTTATTACAATTGCTCTTGAATAAGTCTTAGTTCATGCTTTAATCCTTAATGGCGCACACGGGGTCGTGGGTTTGACACAGATTCTGATATGAGATGGACTCCCTTCTTCTGGTGGGCAGTACAAATGATCTCTTTCTTTCCTTTTTCTTTCTCCGTACGATGTGATATGAAGTTTTGCGCAAGGGTTACTTTCCTTGAATTCTCTGTGCTGCTCTCATTTTCCAGTCACAATCTCCTTCTTACTATATCTAAAACTTTCCCCACAATGAAGTACTCCAATCTCTCCATCTGAGTCAGTATCCTCACTCGACATCCTCAATCCATCCATTCCTTACTCATCTTTCCCACTCTCATACCGTCCTCCGGTCACTCCCCAGTTCTTGTATGTGTGTGAAGGCACTTAGCTATCAGACTCCATATTCATGAAATTCTTATAGCATGGTAACATATTTATCCAAGTATATAATGCGCTCAAATATATTCCACGCGGACCCTTGAATAAGTACCTTTTCGCGACACTATAAAACTGGGTACAATCTACTGCAAACTTTGTAATATAACCCCCCAGTATACTACTCAACCAGAAATCTATTGCGTGAGAAACCGTATTACTTACAGTATTGATTTGTCTGATCAATTCAGTAGTCCATTTTCTCGGGGCTTTAGTTTTGTATCTCCTAATGTTCTCCATTATCCTTTATAACCATTCAGTCAAAATAATAAAAAATTCACGAAAGAAAATTTCATGCAAATATGTGAAAACATACCTTTGTAACCATTGTTCATCATCGATCCTAGCGTTTCGATTATGTTCTCTAGAAAAGCCTCATTGCTTCCTCTCTAGCCATTCTTCAATTTATTCCCTATTCAGCCTCCAAAACATTCCCCTCAATTACAGTTCTTGGTCCCGACAACAGAACCATTTGTTGGCGCACAAGGGAAAACCTGGGGTTAATCATTCAAATACCAACAAAAACCTTACATATCAGCCCTTTCGACATCACCTACAAAGCAAGTGAAGTCTCACCCAAGGCATCTAGAGGGGCCACAGGAACTAAGGTTTTGCAGTGATGAGGGGAAGTGAGGCATCCTTGATGTCCTTGCTACCATTTACTCACGTGCGCAGTTCTCATAGTTTAACAATTACTTTATCATTAAACATAGTCTATACATGAGCCATATATTCAACATATATCATAAAACATCATAAATTGCAAACACATCATAACACACAGATTTACGTGGTTCACCCAACTTGGGCTACGTCCACAACGACTGGATTCTTATATTATTCATTAATAGTTTTCTTACAACTGCGCACTGCACTACAAAATATGCAACCGTAACATCACCCAAGCATGCCTAGTCCTTCTGCTGCAGTGCGAGTTCACTCCTCGGTCATACCTCAAATTTCTTCCTTCGCTCCACTCCCTTACCCAAAAGCACTAGAAACTTTTCATATGATGAACACACTACATACCCCCACTATATCTCTCTCCTCCCAAAGAACCCTTTTACATATTTACACATAACAATAGGGCTAAGCATGTTACAAAATTGGACAAAGTGGCCCCCAAAAGCTCGTTACAAAAGTGGAAAAAGTGTCCCCAAAACCCAACAGTTTATAACCGTTTTCCACCTTTTGTGCGCTACTCCGTCGCGCATCCTTTTGTCGCGCTCTTTGACTCCTTGAAGTCCGCTCTCGTCACGCACTCTGGTCCATATTCTAATTTCCTTTTACCCTTCGACTTCCTTTTGGCGTAGATCCCAAAACTTATCCAAAATGCCTCTAGAACATGACTCTCAATATGTCCTGACTTTTTTGCAACCAGTCTTTGGCCTTGGGAGATCAACTCTCTCCAAACACCAAATCCACAAAATATGGAGTGTCATAGCCATACAATGCCCTGAATGGGCTCATCTTGATGGACATGTGACGATGGTGTTGTAGCAATGCTCCTCGAGTTGTAACCACTTTATCCATGCATGTTGTTGCCCTGACACATAGTTCCTCAGGTACCCCTCGATCCATTTGTTTACTATATCGGTATGCCCATCTATCTGGGGGTTATAGATAGTATTAGGTATCAACTCTGTCTCAGATAACCTGAACAATTCCCGCCAAAACGCACTGAGAAACATGTTATCCCGGTCACTGATATGTTCCTCGGAAGACAATGAAGTCTTAACACCTCCCTGAAGAATAGATATGCTACATGAGATGCATTGTACATTGTATGGATGGAAAACAAGTGTGCGTATTTAGTCAATATGTCCACTACCACATATATACAATCCATGCCCTGTACCTTTGGCAATCTTGTGATGAAGTCCATGGAAATGTTATCCCACTTTTTCTCTGGAATCGACAATGGTTGAAGCAATCCTGCAGGATGTGTGAACTCTGACTTGTTCTATTGGAAATTCATGCACTCCCTCACATGATGAAGTACATCCCCCTTGAGACCCTTCTATCAGAATCTCTCCCTCACCTGCCTGTAGGTCTTAGAATACCTCTGGTGCCCTGTCAGTGGTGCATCATTTAATGCCCTTAAAATCTTAGCCTTGAGTGCAGAATCAGGGGAAAGATAGATCATGTCTTTGTAGTAGATGATGTCATCCACTACCATGTACCTGTCATCCTGAATATTGCCTTCCATTAGCTCACAAGAAAAGGTATTCTTGCAATATTCCACCAAGAGAATGGACTTCCAGTCTATTGATATCTCTGTCGTGGAGAAGGCTAGAGGTCTCCTGGATAAGGCGTCAACAACTATATTTTTCTTCGCCTTTACACACTCAATGTCAAAATCATATGCATGCACCTTACTCACCCATTTATGTTGACTCTCATTCAGGTCTCGTTGCTCCAAGAAATATCTCAAGTTGTTGTGGTCAGTCCTAGCCACGAAGCGTCCTCCTACCAAGTATTGTCTGAATTTGGCCAATGCATGCATGATGGCCAACATCTCCTTATCATAGATCAGATAGAGCTTCTAAGGGTCCCTTAACTTTCTACTCTTGAAAGCTATCGGGTGTCGGTTCTGCATCAATATTGCTCCTATCCCCTCACCAAATGCGTCACACTCCAGCACAAAAGGTTGCGTGAAATATGGGAGTGATAATACTGGGCAAGTGCTCATCACCCTCTTCATTCTATCCAATGCTACTTATGTGTCCTTCGACCATCAAAACACCCCCTTCTTGGTGAGTCCTGTCAATGGCACAACCAATTGTGAAAATCCTTTCACAAAGCACATGTAATAGTTGCATATCCCGAATAATCCTTGTAGATCTGTGACTGTCCTCGGGGTGGGCCACTATAAGATGGTATGGATCTTTTCCTCATGCACCTTTATTCCCTCAACACCAATCATGTGCCCCGGATAGAGGATCTTTGTCAACCTGAAATCACACTTTGCCTCCTTGGCAAAAAGCAACTGCTCCTCCATAATGGTGAGAATATTTTCCACATGATTCAGATGTTTCTCCCACGTCCTGATGTAGATTATAAGATCATCGAAGAACACCAGTAAGAATTTCATCAATTGTTTGTTGAAGATATGGTTCATGCATGACTAAAAGGTAGTTGGTGTGTTAGTCAACCTGAAGGGAATGACTAGAAACTCATAATGTACATAGTGACACTTGAATGTTGTTTTATGGATATCCTCCTCTCTAACCCAAATCTGGTGGTATCATGATCGCAGATAAACCTTTGAGAAGTACACTGCCCCATGTAGCTTGTCGATTAGCTCATCAATCCTGGGTATTGGGTATCGGTTTTTTATGGTCTTCTTGTTTAATTCCATGTAGTATATGCACATACTAATAGTGTCATCTCTCTTCTTCATCGGTACAACTAACGAGGAAAAAGGACTAGAGCTAGGCTTGATATGTCACATCTCTAGGAATTCCTTTATGGCCTTCTCTATTTCATCGTTGAATCTCTTTGGATGCCTGTAGGGGGTCGTGATCACGAGCATTGATCCCTCTTCTAGCTCAATGACATGCTTAAACCCTCTATCTAGTGGTCTCCCTGTTGACAACGCTTCAAAAACACTTTCATGATTTCTAAGCAATGCTTGGATATCCACAGGGTAATGTTTGTGTTCTTGTGATGGCTTCTCCATGGTGATCAAGCACTCTTCTGCGCAAGCCACGTCCCCGTGTCTAAAAAGGGCCTCCATGCATTAGTTAGACATGATCTTGGGGGCACCTATTGGCATACCTCTTAGAATGACTCGTTTTCCACCCTTGTCCTCGAACTCCATCCTCATGTCCTGATAATTCATGCGGATATCTCCCAATGAGTACAATCACTAAACGCCTAGTACCACATGAGTATCTTCTAAATCCACGATATAAAATTCATCGGTCAATGTATAGTTTCCCAATGTTACTTCCAATCCCTTGATCCTCTGAGTACATGTCATGTTGTACCCATATACTACTACCACATTGAATCCCTCGAAATCCTCCGGATGGATTTGTCTCTTGGTGATAAGTGTAGCATCAATGAAGTTGTGGGTGGCTCTACCATTGACCAGTGTTGTAACCCTCTGCCTCTGCATAATGCCTCTGACCCTAAAAGTGTAATATTTAGGGACTCCTAAAAGTGTGGCAATGGTCACTCCCTTGGGGCTATCCTGCAATGGCGTTTGATCTATAGAATACGATGGCTCATCATTGTCCTGTCCAATACCTTCATCATCACAACCATCCTCTTCATTGAAAAGTACCTCAATGCAATGGAATTTGCCTTTTCCCATACATCGATGACCCGACTCCCATGGATCTTTGCAACTAAAGCAAAGTTTCTTCATCTTGAGTTCTCTCTGAGTCTCCTCATCTATCTTGTCCTTCCCTGTCCATGGATTCTAGGGAAACCTCATCTCCTTACCCCTTGAGGGGTGAAGGGTTTTGTTGGTACCTTCTTGGAGACTATGTCCCTCATGTCATTGGTTCTAATGATGGCTTCCTATAATTTGTTTGGCCTAAAGGCCTTCACCCATCCTCTCAAGGGTTCATCTAGACCCTCTGTGAATAACATCACCAACCTTTGTTGAGAAATATTTGTCACCATAACTGTCATCCTCTGAAAATTTGTGATGTATGCTTCTGGTGTAC
>SNQJ01S0211467.1:0-15901 GCA_010110895.2 Picea sitchensis | reverse complement strand
CTAGAAACAAAACCCTCAATATATGAGGGTAATATATGTTGAATAATATAAGTTGATTGCAAGTTCCCAAGAACCAATTCTAGTAATACATTAATTTATTGTATTCTAAATCATATGTTTGAGAAATTACTTTAGGGATATTTAAAAAAGTACAATATGCATGCGAGACATGCTCTCTAAAACAAATATTAAATAGAAACTGCATATACATTTTTATTGTAATTAAAGTGATATTTGTTTTTACTTTTCATATGTGATGATTAGTTTTTTTTAATAAATATTTTATTTAGGCTTATGGTTGAACACATATTGTTTAATAAAAATTGTTTTAAATATTTATTATAGTAATGTCTATTTAAAAAAAAGGTTCACTTAGCTTCTAGGTTCAACTAAGCATGAAGTTTATTTTCCATAAAAACTTTTAAGCATTGTTGATATTGTTTATATAAGTTTTTTAATATATCAATATGAAAAAAAAAATTATCATATTGATTTAATATAGGATATTAAAAAAAAATGATTTTTTTATATATTAATTTCTTAATACTATTAAAAACAAAACATGCCAATTTTTTTAAACGCAAAAAACTTTAAACATCAATTTTTTTAAACCCAAAAACCTTTAAACATTGTTGATATGAGTTTTTCTAACACATCAACATGCTCTAAATTCTTTTTATCATATTGATGTAATATATGAGATTAAAAAATATTAGTGATTTTTTAATATATTAATTTTTTAATATTATTAAAAAAAATGTCAATTAAAAACCAATAATCTTATATTAAAAAATGTTAATGATTTTTTAATATATTAATTTTTTAATATTATTAAAAACAAAACATGAATTAAAAAAAAAAAAATCTTATTTTATGAAGTTTATTGAAAGTAGTTATTAATAGTGTTTGTAATTTTATTAAAATTGGATTTTTCTTTCTAGTTAGTTTTTTTAATAAAATTTTATTAACTTATTGTTAGAACATATATTGCTTATTAAAATTGTTTTTAATATTTATTTTTTTATTTTTATTTTTGTAAGTGAGTGTGAGTATCTGTATTACTAAAAGAGACTAATATGCAAAAAGACAAACTCCCTGGTCTGCCAAAACGAAAACCAACCCAGGGGTTTCGGAGTTGTGTTCTTTGAGCTAGTAGAGGGGTATGTCTAGACCGCCACATTAGGAAATCGGTCTAGTCCCATCATATTCATTTTTGACACGCTAATCATAACAAAACCATAAAAACACAAGACACCAATTAATATTGACCTAGTAATATTCATTGATCATTGGCTACCCAGTGCTAGTCCAGGATTATGAGATTCTTCTTTCCATATTTCGCCTTTTCCTTTCTCTCCTCCCTCTAGGCCACCGTGTGGGTCTTCTTGATCCATGTTGGTGCTCCATTCCCATCAGCATGTGTGATGTCCATATGATGGATGTAACGCAAGTATAAGTGGAATTGGGCAGCCATTCGCTCCATGTTCACCTTTTGTTTCTTCTGGTCCTCTGCAATTCATTTTGTACTAGCATCCAGGTTGTTGAGGCGACTCAGCATTTCTTTTAGAAAATGTTTTGGGCCTTGTTACCCTTCCAGTTGGAATCTTTCTTTTTTTTGCTCACTTTGTCTATTAACATATTTGTCCGCCATGCCATCTCTACCATCTTGTAGTAGAGGGTTTCCCTAGACTGTGTGGTCCCTCGATCCGTTATCCAATCCGTTTCCTGGCTCAGTTCCTCCCAGGATTTTCTCTTGTGCTTGGTAGTGATTTCCTTCTCCCATCTAGTGATGCTCGCTTGACCTTTAGGTTCGACCAGTTCCTGGAAGGTTCCCTTGGCATCTCGGGCTACTTGCTCCATCCTTGAAATATTTCTATTGCTTATCGGATTTTCTTCCTTCCGTGTGTTTCTTTTGACATGAATTTTATTCATACGCACCATATTGGTTGGCTTGTGGTGGTTCTTTCCCTGAATTCTCCTCCTATTCCTCTCTACCCAGGGCTTCCTTCTTGTTGGGCCCTTATTTTTGTGGTGGCTTTTTCTTCTGCGCTTTGTCCAACTACAACTATTCTTAGTGCTCCAACTCTTATGGAAATTCTCCTACTGCAGGCTCGTCCTTCCAATCATGGTCTGCTTGTAGAGGTGGTCCTTCCTGTCCTTTTTGTCTGTCTGGATATCTGTGACCATGACAGTCCATTCGTTATCCCTGCACCGACCATTGCACGTGCTCGTTCTGTAACCAACTTTTCTCTTCATCGTACCTGTTCTTGGAAGTGGTGTGACCCTATTAGTGTGTGGTAACATCTTTTTTCCTACGTCACTCATGACCTATTGAGTCCGATTTGTACTTTCCCCTACACTAACCCTGTGCTTATTCCTACTAATGTGACCTTGATTTCGTACCTCCATCTATTGTGTGGTCTAATCCCGCATTGTCACTTGTAATTGGGTGTTTGCCATGCAGATTTTGTCTGGATTCATCGTACCCACCTATTGGTCTTGCACCACTCCTCTCGATGTGACCTTTCGTACTTAAGATTATGTCACAGTATTTTGTTGCTAGTTGTGTGCAGTCTGTTCTGAATTGACCATTTGGGATGTTACTCCATGTGGTGTCTAACTCTGATCCTTCCTTACTAACCCCTTCATTAGCGATTCTATCCACCAGGCCATTCGCTTACATACATACCCAACACAACTCCACTGTGTTAATCTTTTGCAGATGCTACTAGATTTTTTGTAGGGAGTGTGCCAAGTGCCAGTGTCTCTAAACTTTGCCCACTTTGGTGCCAGTTTGGAGTCTCTTCACCATGTTGATTACCATAGTGGAGTCACCTTCCACGATAGTGTTTGTCATCCTTCCATAGATTAGAATCTCAAGGCTAATCTCCAGCACACTGAATTTCCCTGGATTGTTAGTTGACTTACCCATACTCTTGGCGTACAGTCGGATTATGTTGTCGCCACTATCCCTGATAACCCCACCCATTCCTGTCATGCCTAGGTTTCCTTTTTCCGCCCCATCGAAATTCAACTTGAGGGACCCTGTTGGAGGGGGATTCTAGTTGCACTCACCTAGTTGGAGTTACGGTGGTCATTCTATTTGTGTACAGTTGCACCCGTCTTTTAGGTGAAAATATTGTAGGACTCTAGAGTCTCGACTTGCGAGTTTCTCTTTCCTATTCTGGTAGTTGCGGCTCTGCACTGTTTCTCTTGTCATGGAGATTATTTTTTCTTTGATATTCCCTTCCCAAATAATTTCATTCTTGAAGATGCATCAGTTCCTTTCTTTCCATATTGTCCATATGATCATCCCCAGAATGAGGGTCCAACATAGATTCACCTCTTCATTTTTGTTGTAACTCTCATGCCAATTGTTGATGGTTGTGAAGATGTTTCCTCGAGTCCTATCGGACTGTCGAAAAATACCTGTCGCCTAGTCCAAGATCTTTGTTGTGTAGATACATTCATCAAGGAGATGATTCATTGTTTCCCCTTTGGCTTGGCAGAGGTGGCACCATGACAGCCCTATGAAGCCCCTTTTCCTTAGGTTTTCCCAGGTTAGAATTCGGTTGTGAAGTACTAACTATTTGAATTTTTTTATTTTTGGCCACTAGGGACTACTCCAAATCTTATCCCATAGTTGCGCTGGGTCTTCTTGGTCTTGGTCCACGATATAATGTTGTGCTTCCTTCAAGTTGAATTCCCCGTCATTTTTCCGGCCCCATATTAATTGGTCTTCTTCTTCCAAGACTACAATTTTCCTTTTCCTCATTTCCTCCTCCACCTCTTTTGCGATGGTTGTGGTTCGATCACTAGTTTGGGAATTGAAACTGTCCCAGATTCTCCATCTGTTTCAATCTATTTCTTTCTTCCAATAGTGGTGGACATTGGTTTTTCCTTGCGCGATCATCTCCTATTAGAGTTCCTCCCTATCCATATTTCCCATATTGGGTTCCTATTGCGAGGCATCCTCTGAGAATCTAGTTGTTTTACCATTCATTACCTCCCAGAAGCTGTGTGTCTGGACCCAGGTTTTCTTGCACCAAGCTAGGTTCCATATGGATGATCCCTCCCTGGTGCCCATAAAATGAATTTGGTCCTGGTCGTTGACATCCAGGGCATAATTGGCCTTCTAGAGGGTTTCCCATGAGGTAGAAGTTTCTTTAACCCGTCACCACCAGAGTTTCACCCCATAGGCTTCGTTGGTTACTTCTGGATCTTGTAGCCCCAGTCCTCCTTTGCAGTTTGGCTTGCAAACCGTCTCCCAAGCCACCAGGACCCATTTTTTCTTTATTTCCGCTCCTCGCCATAGGAAGTCCCTTTTTGTAATATTCCTTTGGGGGTGGGAAATACATACATCATATAGGTTGGAATTACTTGTAGAACCATCTTGGTCAATACCAGTCTCCCTGCTAGGTTGAGGGATCTGTACGTCTAGTTTTTCACCCACTCCTGTAGCTTGTTGAGCACTCCTTCCCAAGTTGCCATTTTGTAAGCTTTGTCCATCAGAGGGATGCCCAAGTATTTAGTTGGGATAGTTTTGTGCTCAAAGCCCAAAATATTTGCTAGGATCCTTTGGATTGCAGGGTTGGTGCTGAAAAAGTAGATCATCAGTTTGGAATGGTTTATCTTGGCTCCCGAGGCTTCTCGAAACTATTATAATATCCTTTTGAACATTTTTTCTTCCTTGACCGTGGGTATGCCATGGAGTAAGGTATCATCCATGAACTGTTGGTGTGTGGAAGTTGGGAAGTTTTTGAAAGGTTTGAGGCCTGTAATTTCTCCTGCTATTGTTGTGTTTTTTATGCTTCGACTCAGACCTTCCATCATCAGGATGCACATGAAGCGGGATATAGGTTCTCCTTGTCTGATGCTTCTAGTGGGCCAGAAGGGTTTAGCTGGGGCTCCATTTATCCAGAGTGAGAAACTTGTTGTTGAGACTAGGATGATAATCCAGTTGATCCAGTGTTGGGTGAACCCAAAGGTTTCTAGAGTCCTAACCATGTAGTGCCAGCCAATTTTCTCATAGGATTTTTCTAGGTCAAGTTGTATTATCATCCCCCCTCTCCTATGGATTTTCAGGGTGTGTATCAGATCATGAGCATGGATGATGTTGTCCATGATTTCTCGTCCTTCCACAAAACCCGTCCGTTCTTGTGAAATTAGTGTGGGTAGGAGGGGTTTCAATCTATTGGCTATTACTTTAGATATTATCTTGTAAACCACACTGCATAATGATATGGGTCCATAGCGGTCAGGGGTCCTTGCTTCACTTTCTTTGGGGATTAGATTAATCATTGTGGCATTTAACACTTTTAGGATGGAGGCCGACTATCTAGAGTCCTCCACCACCCTATAAACATTGTGTTTGACCACTTCCCAAGAGGATTTGAAGAATTCCACTGTGAAACCATCTGGACCTAGGGATTTCCTGTTGGGCATTTCCTGGATTACTTGATCAATTTCCTCCTTAGCTATGGGTTTGTTTAGGTTGTTATTATGTTTCTTGGTGACTAGACAGGGTATGTGCTACGTAATCCTCTGGATGGCCTCAGTTTGGTCTTTTTTGGGTTCTTGGGATATCCAACAGAAGTGACTTACTAGGGTATTTTCAATATCCTTGTGGGATTCTCTCTTGATCCCATCCTGATCCTTAATTTTCAAGATTTTTTTGTGGGCTCTTCTGGCAATGGTTGTTCTATGAAAAAAATTGGTGTTCCTCTCTCCTTCCTTTAGCCATCTGATTCAGGACTTCTGGCGCCATATAATTTCTTCCCACTGGCATCTTCCTTCCCATTCCTGGGTCATTGGGATCTCTTCCTTTTTTCAATCATCTGTGTAGCCCTCCACTATGAAAACTTCCTTAAGTATTCTCATTATGTCTTCAATATTTTTCTTCTCTTGGTTTATGTTACCAGAAAATTCCTTGTTCCACTCCCTGAAATTATATTTGATGTGATTTAGTTTCTTATAGAGTTTGAACATCCGTGTCCCTTGCTCCGGTTGTTCCTCCCACCACCACTGGTTTATGTTCTCCTTGAAGGTAGGGTGTTCAATCCAGAAATTTTCAAATTTGAAAGGTCTATTCTTTAGGGTGGTTGGGAAGTCTACTTCCATTTGGACTGGCCAATGATTAGAACCCCCCTAGGGAAGGATGTTGTAATCTAAGGTTAACACCTACATAATGATGGATTCTGACACCAAGAATCTATCTAGTATCGTCGCAACCTGATCTTGATTTATCTGTTTATTGCTCCAAGTGATGTTTTCGTTATTGGTTCTGATGTCCACCATCTTCGTTGTGTCTATGAAAGTTGAGAATTCTTCTGCATCTCTATCCAACCTCCTGGTGCCTCCTTTTATTTTTGCAATTTATGTGATGATGTTGAATTCCCCTGCCTGGATCCAGTGGAGGTTGTTGGAGCAGGTGGTCCAGACGCTCGGCGCAACGCGCACGTTCGTGATTACCAGGACCTTCTATTATCTCGGCCTGAAGAGTGTCAATACCCTTCTATCTCCCAATCGAAATATCTACACCTACAGTTGCTTCACACAATCCCCCCTTCCTTTTACTCGGAGGATCGAAACTTCTCTATTCGCGAGTTCAACCATCATACGTTACCCATTCGGATCCCCGAGACCCGAGAAATCAGTCAACGCTAACTTTCTCCCTCCGCTATCGGGACTTCTCTCTATTGCTCTTTGTTGATCGTGACACTAAGCACTCAAAGTTCAAACTGCCGAGATCCGATGTGCCGAGATGTCGACAACTCGCGATCTCACTCCCTCAGAACCTTGCTACTCTCGCGGTGAAATGACTCCTCCTTTGACCTCCGAGGCCTGAGATGTCGATATCTGAAATATCGCTACCTCGCGACTTCACTGTTCATGAGGTCAACTGACTTCACCGTCGACTCCCGATGCCCGAGACACCAAAAATGTCAATATGTCGATTCACGAGTCGAGCTATACTCCCCATGGTTCCAATCGACATTCCTGCACTCCTGAGCTTCGAACCTTTTTCCACACTTGCACTGCAACTTCCTGCGAGTCCAAGCTATCCAACAACCCACCGGTCTTAACAAATTCTCCTTCTCAACCTGCTCACGCAACTTATATCCTGGTCCTTCAACCCTTTTAAAGGTCTATCCCTCCTGAGCTTCAACGACTCAGTTTCCTCAGGCAGAAGTTCTTGCACGCACTCCTTGCGACAATTCTTCAAAACACGCTAAGTGTCGAAGTCTTGAATCCTACACACTCCTGCAGCAAAAACCTTAACTCTCTTTGCTCAGAATCACAACTCTGAGTCTTGGTCTAGCCTGCACACGCCTTGCACATCTTTGGTGCCAAATCTGCACTTCTGA
Organism: Picea sitchensis; assembly: GCA_010110895.2. Classification (NCBI taxonomy): domain Eukaryota; kingdom Viridiplantae; phylum Streptophyta; class Pinopsida; order Pinales; family Pinaceae; genus Picea; species Picea sitchensis. The sequence goes on along the minus strand of SNQJ01S0211467.1, from coordinate 8,534 downwards.
GATGAGAACAAAAGTTATCTCTAAGTAAACCCTGCAGTCACACACTCCTTGCGGATAAATTCAACTGCACTCCTTGCAGGAATCCTCTGGTTCACTTAGAGAAACAATTGAAACTCATTTACTCTTCCTCTCAGACTTCAACTCAACCATGAAATCACATACACAACACATATAAGCAAATGTATGAAAAGAAGCAAATGGTCATGAGCATAACATCAACAATACACAGAGAATAACACAACCATGAAATTGAATCAAAGCTTTTCCATTAATTCAATATATGTACATGGAGGTTCTTCATACACTTCTCTGCTCTGCTCTCCAGAATGAATGAATTCTGAATTATCTCGATATCTTACAATGTACAAAGGAGGGTGTCTATATCTGTTTTCCCTCTCGAACTCTAGGCTATCAAATCTACAATTAAATTTCTATCCACTAGCATTAACTAAATTAAATGCCTCATCTACCTAAGGACGAGAGATTATCCGCTCAAGGTCCATTTACAATACAAAGTGCACTTCATTAAATTCCACACATTAATGTTTGGCGCAACCATATCAAGGTGTAATTAAAAAAGAAATCTGTTGGTTTGTCCAGCTGTCCTCTGCTCGATGTGCTGGCTCGCTTGATGTGGGCGATGCTCCTGCATCATACTCCCTGACTTGAAAATTTTCATGGGCTCCTGTCCATGAGCTCCTGCATAGTCTGTCCATGCGTTCGGATAATTGCTTCAGTCTCCCAACTGGCATCCTCCACTGGGTGATTCTTCCATTTGACCAGATACTCAAAATACTGCTTTCGCCTGGTCTTTCTACCCACTCGCTTGTCCAGTATGCACTCCATCTGCGGATTTTCTGCAACTAGTAATTGTTTCATCCACTGGATCACTAGTTCCTTAGTTCCAGTCTCTACTTCTCCAGCCCTGTATGGGTATAAATCCGAAACATTGAATATCAAAGATATCCTGATGCCATATGGAAACTCAATTTCATAAGCATTCTCACCAAGTTTCTTCAGGACTCTGCATGGTCCAATTTTCTTCATCTTCAGCTTATTGTATGTTCCCCTTGGGAACCTTTCCTTTCTCAAATGTGATAGAACAAGATCCCCAACTTCAAACTAAAGTTGTCTCCGATGCTGATTTGCTCTGCGCTTGTACTCCTGATTTGAGTCTTGTAATCGTTGCTTCACCTTGCTGTGAAGTTCTTGCATTGCTTCAGTGAATTCTTCTACACTAGTCCTGCTAGTGATAGTTTGTTCTGACTCCCCGAGTTCAGAAAATCCCCTCGGTTGTGTCCCATACACAATCTGGAATGGACTTTTTCCTGTACTCCAATTCACTGAATCATTGTACGCAAATTCTACCTGTGGCAATATGTTGTCCTAGCTGCTATGGTGCTCTGTCACCAAGCTTCTCAACAAGTCTCCCAAGCTCCTGTTGACCACTTTGGTCTGTCCGTCTGTCTATTGATGATAATCTAAAATAAAAGAAAAATTAATCCCTAGCTTCTTCCATAGCATCCTCCAAAAATGACCTATGAATTTGGTATCCCTATCCGATACAATACTTCTTGGCAATCCATGGAGTCTAACAATCTCTTTGAAAAACAAGTTTGCTATGTGGGTTGCATCACTGGTCTTCTGACACGGAATAAAATGTGCCATCTTCGAAAACCTGTCCACCACCACAAATATGGAATCAACTCCTCTTTGCGTCCTCGACAAACCTAACACAAAATCCATGCTAATTACCTCCCATGGCCTCTCCGGTATGGGCAATGGCTGATAAAAACCTGGATTCTATTTTCTTTTCTTTGAATGTTGACAAATTCGACACCTGTCAACAAACCTTTTGACATCCGCTCACATGCCTGGCCAAAAATATGATTCGCTCAATTTCGTGAATGTTTTGTCATGTCCAAAATGACCTGCTAATCCACCACTGTGCTTCTCTTTCAACAGGTTCTCCCTCATGGAGCAATTTGGAATACACAGTTGATTTCCTCGGAACAGCAATCCTTCCTGGATCATGTAGTCTATCCATGGTCTCCGATCTCTGAGAACTGGATTATCAGTTGCTTCATACGCTTCTACAAAATCTTCATCTCCTGCATACATATCCCTGAGATTCTCAAAATCCAATGTTTTGACTCGAAACTCCTACAGCAACAAGCATTTCCTACTCAAAGAATCAACCACTTTGTTAGCAATACCCGAAATGTGTTTAATCACAAATGTGAAATTCTGCATGTACTCTACCCATTTTGCATGTTTCTAGTTCAACTTCTCCTGTTGACTCACAAACTGCAATGCATGATTATCACTATACAGAACAAATTCCTTGGGTATCAAGTAATGCCTCCACTTCTTCAATGCCTGTATGATAGCATAAAATTCCTTATCATACGTGGAGTATTTCATCTTGGCTTCATCCAACTTCTCACTAAAATATGCAACCGGCATGTCCTCCTGACTTAAGACCCCTCTGATGGCATATCCACTTGCATCACATTTCACTTGAAATGTCTTCTGAAAATCTGGCAACACCAGAATTGGTTTCTCTGTGATCTTCTGCTTCAACAGATTGAAGCTCTTCTCAGCCTCTGTTGTCCAATGAAAGGCTTTATGTCGTTTTTTCACTGTGTCCATCATCGCGGCGCTAATTCCACTGAAATTCATGATGAACTTTCTGTAGAAACTAACCAAACCATGGAAACTCCTCACCTCAAAAACATTTATGGGTGAAGGCCAATTCTTAATCACTTCCACCTTTTCAGGATCCATTTTCAACTCATTAGCCAATACAAAAAAACCCAAATAAATGAGCTCTGTCTTCATGAAGGAACACTTCTTCATGTTGACTAACATCTTCTCCTGCTGCAGTATTCTCATCACAATAGCCAAATGCTTTAAATGTTTAGCCTTCATCTTACTGTAGATCAGTATGTCGTCCAGATATATGACAACAAATTTCCCGATGAATTCCCTCAGGACTTCATTCATCAGTCTCATGAATGTGCTCGGTGTGTTTGTCAAGCCAAACGGCATGACCAGCCATTCTTACAAACCTTCATTTGTCTTGAATGTTGTCTTCCATTCATCACCTTCCCTCATGCAAATCTGATGATATCCGCTCTTCAGATCAATCTTTGAAAAGTAATTTNAAAATCTATGCCTGATGGTAATCTTGTTTATCTCTTTGGAGTCTGCACACATCCTCCAGTTTCCATCCTTCTTCGGACTTAGTACTGTTGGAACAACACATGGACTCAGGCTCTCCCTGACCAGTCCTTTGTCCAACAGATCCTGTACCTGCCTTTTGACCTCCTCGTTTTCCTGCGACGTCAATTTGTACACAGCTTTATTCGGAAAAATGGCTCCAGGTATGAGATCGATGTGATGACTCACACTCCTCATCGGTGGCAACGAACGAGGTAGTTCATCCACGATGATATCAGCGAACTCTTCCAGCAGTTCATGAATCTCTTCTGGAAAGTCGTCCACTCTTTTGCTAGTCAGGACAATTCTCGGTTTCCTGACCACAAAGAATTATGGATCTTCCTTCTTCTCCATCTCTGTGAGAAGCTCCTTCCCACTCATGAGAAGTATGGTATTGCTTAATTCTGGCTTTACTTCCTTATCCTTTATCGGAAGCAATCTGTGTGTCCTCCCATCCTTCTCTAAGGTGTATGTGCTCATCCTCCCATCATGAACAACATTTCTGTCATATTGCCATGGTCTACCCAATAACAAATGACATACATCCATGGGAATAACATCACACAGAATTTTATCATTATATCCACCTATTTTGAATTCAAGCAAGCATTGTTTTGTAACGCTTACCTGGTGTCCTTTCTACAGCCATGAAACCTTGTATGGACTTGGGTGATTAGTCGTCTCCAGCTCCAACTTTTCTACCATCTTGGTCGAAACGAGATTATCTGTGCTTCCGCTGTCCACAATGACATTGCATTTCCGTTCTTTGGCTTTGCAAGCTGTCCTGAACAGTCAGCTCTTCTGAGCTGTGTTCTCCACCTCCTTCTCAGGTGTTAAGAGAACATTATGCATCCCAAGCGATCTTCCGCTGTCTGCATCTTCATTCTCATCATCACGCCTCTGTGCCTCCGTGATGTGAGCTTCTCCTCTGTCTTGCTTTTTCTCTGGACACTCAAATGACCTGTGCCCATTCTTTCCACATGTAAAACATGTGATCACTCCTCTTCCTCTACCTCGACCTATAGTACGAGGAGGAGTGTTCGCATCAGCATAATCTCCTCACTGATCATTTTGTTGCCCTCACTGTGAGGTTCCACCCTTCTCAATTTTTTGCTGAGGTTTCTTCCATTCCTCCTTGGGCTTCTGGTATTTATCCTGGGCAACTTCCTTGCTTCTGGGTTGACTTCTGCCTCGCCCTCACTGACCTTGCTTACGGTTCAGCTTCTCCTCGGCTTTCAGAGCCATCTGATAAGCATCTTCAACTGTCCTGATGGTTACCATGCTTAATTCATCCTGAATGTCATATCTTAGACCATTCAAATATCTCGCCACCTTCTCATCATCACTCTCCCGATGACCTTCTCTGATGTTGAGCTTCTAAAACTCTTCGGTGTGTTCCTTCACCGTCATCATCTTCTGTCTCAGGTTATACATTCGCCTGAACAGAGTGATCTGATAATCCCTTGGGATGAACTTCGCCTTCATCTTCGCGATCATCCGATCCCAGCTTTTGATCTTTTGTTTTCCTTTGTAGCGTCTGTCAGCTTGTAGCTCGTCCCACCACAATGCTGCATGTCTTTTCAAGCACGTAATAGCATGCTTGACTTTCTTATCCTCTTCGATGTCCTCATAATCAAAGTAGGTGTCAAGAGATCTAATCCAGTCCAGCAACTCTTCTGCATCCAGGCTTCCCTCGTAGACTGGAATATCCATTTTCGCCTTCGCACCCATCCTGGCGATGGCTTTGATCAACCACTCTGTTGATGCGTCCTCTGTTGTGACTTCTTATACATGTCCAGCTTCCTCTTCAACCTCGGAATCACTAATATCCCCAGCACCAACTCCACATCTTTGTTCTGTCTCCATCTCCTCGAGTCTTGCTCGGAGATCTCTCATTTGGCGCTCCATTTCTGGATTTCCTGCTGGCCTAAATCTTCTTCTCACCTCCCTGTCTTCGGGATCTGGTGACTGTCTTTCTCTCCTTGGTGGCATGGTGTAATCCTCTTCTCTGCTATAGAAAGCAAATATATTCCCGCTCTGATAACACTTGGTGCAGACGCTCGGCGCAACGCGCACGTCCGTGATTACCAGGACCTTCTATTATCTCGGCCCGAAGAGTGTCAATACCCTTCTATCTCCCAATCGAAAGATCTGCACCCATAGTTGCTTCACGCAATCCCCCCTTCCTTTTACTCGGATGATCAAAACTTCTCTATTCGCGAGTTCAACCGTCATACATTACCCCTTCGGATCCTCGAGACCCGAGACGTCAGTCAACGCTAACTTTCTCCCTCCGCTATCGGGACTTCGCTCTATCGCTCTTTGTTGATCGTGACAGTAAGCACTCGAAGTTCAAAATCCCGAGATACGATGTGCCGAGATGCCGACAACTCGCGATCTCTCTCCCTCGGAACCTCGCTACTCTCGCAGCCAAATGGCTCCTCCTTTGACCTCCGAGGCCCGAGATGCCGATATCCGAAATATCGCTACCTCGCGAATTCACTGTTCGTGAGGTCAACTGACTTCATCGTCGGCTCCCGATGCCCGAGACGTCGAAAATGACGATATGCCGATTCACAAGTAGAGCTATACTCCCCGTGGTTTCAATCGACGTTCCTGCACTCCTGAGCTTCGAACCTTTTTCCACACTTGCACTGCAACTTCCTGCGAGTCCAAGCTATCCAACAACCCACCGGTCTTCACGAATTCTCCTTCTCAACCTGCTCACGCAACTTCTATCCCAGTCCTTCAACACTTTTAAAGGTCTATCCCTCCTGAGCTTCGACGACTCAGTTTCCTCAGGAAGAAGTTCTTGCACGCACTCCTTGCGGCAATTCTTCAAAACACGCTAAGTGTCGAAGTCTTCAATCCTACACACTACTGCAACAGAAACCTTAACTCTCTTTTCTCGGAATCGCAACTCTGAGTCTTGGTCTAGCCTGCACATGCCTTGCATGGCTTTGGTACCAAATCTGCACTTCTGAGATGAGAACAAAAGTTATCTCTAAGTAGACCCTGCAGTCACGCACTCCGTGCAGACAAATTCAACTGTACTCCTTGCAGGAATCCTCTGGTTCACTTAGAGAAACAATTGAAACTCATTTACTCTTCCTCTCAGACTTCAACTCAACCATGAAATCACATACACAACACATATAAGCAAATGTATGACAAGAAGCAAACGATCATGAGCATAACATCAACAATACACAGAGAATAACACAACCATGAAATTGAATCAAAGCTTTTCCATTAATTGAATATCTGTACATGGAGGTTCTTCATACACTTCTCTACTCTGCTCTCCAGAATGAATGAATTCTGAATGATCTCGATATCTTACAATGTACAAAGGAGGGTGTCTATATATGTTTTCCCTCTCGAACTCTAGGCTATCAAATCTACAATTAAATTTCTATCTACCAGCATTAACTAAATTAAATGCCTCATCTACCTAAGGACGAGAGCTTATCCGCTAAAGGTCCATTTACAATACAAAGTGCGCTTCATTAAATTCCACACATTAATGTTTGGCGCAACCATATCAAGGTGTAATTCAAAAAGAAATATGTTGGTTCGTCTAGCTGTCCTCTGCTCGAAGTGCTAGCTCGCTTGATGTGGGCGATGCTCCTGCATCAGCAGGTTTTTAGGTATTCTAGGTCTAGAAGCATTCTTATATTTTCCTGTAGCATCTAGGGTCCATACACATTAGTTCATAGAATCATCTTTGTATTCCCAATGATTTGATTGTTAACCGAAAGTGTGTGCTTCGTAGCCTCGGTTGCTATTAGGTTCATCACTTGTGAATTCCACAAAGTGGGGATTTCTCCTTCCATCTGTTGTCCTTTGACAACCAACATCTTGTAGTTTCTCCAATGTTTTTGTCCGATTGTTTCCATTCTGTATACAGTTCATTTTGTCTCTTGGATGAAACAGAGGTTCAGTTGTTCCTTCCTATGTCTATTTCTAAGAATTCTCTGCTTTCATGGGTTGTTTAGGCCTCTTATATTCCATGTTATAATCTTCATTTAAACATGTCGGGGGGAGTTGGGAAATATATTTTTTATCTTACCAGAGTTTATCAGTACAGCTCATAGTTCCTGTAGGGCTACGTCGTTTGATTTCCTGTCTTTTTTCCTTCTCATCTACTTGGGTGAGAGTTGCGATTTTCCTTCGCCTGCTTTTAGTCCTAGGTGTCCCATCTCCCCATGTGTTCACTTTATCTCTCTGGATTTGGATTCTTCCCTTAAAAGGAATAGGTATTGGATGTGATCTAGTTGCTCTGTTGGTACATTGTCTATGCCCTAACTTTTCCATTGCTCTAGTATCTTTAGGAGATCGATCCCTTCCCTTTCCACAATGTCTTTGAGATCATGATATTCTATTCCTACCTCGCATGGAGTCATTTTCATGTCTATGTTTGGCTTTTGCATGGCGGTGGGGGTATCTTTGATTTCTTCATCCATAGGAGTTGTGCTACCCCCTGTCCCATCTCCTTTCTTGGGCTATATGTACCCTCATTTGTAGCTTGTTCCCTGGCTTCTTTAGCTTTTTTCTTTTCCTTTCCTCCTTCCTCCTGTTTGTTCATCTTGTCCCTTCCTTATGCTTTATTCATGGCCTCCAGATTGCTCCCTGTTAGGGTTTTACTTTGTTTCTTGTTAGCTTTGTTTCTATGGTTTGGTTTTATAAACCCATCTTCATGTTTTCTGCTTCTTGTTTTTTAATGATCATACATTCTTTCATTAAGTTTTCATGTTCATGACATCTCCTACATCTGAAGGGGATCTTCTCATAGTCAATGTTTTCTATCCATTCCTTGTCCCTGAATTCCAGGCTTATGGCTTCTAGGAGTGCCGCCAACACATCCATCTCTGTGCAAATTATTGCATAGGAGGTGTATCATATTTTTAGGGTTGCTTCTGATGTCTTCAGGTATTTTCCTAGTGTGTACCCTATTGCTTCAAAGGTGGAGGGTAGCCAGTAATCTAACGACAAAGAGTAAAGTCTCATCCATACTGGTACATTTTTTAAGGTTTATTTTTCTGGGGAGAAGTTTTCCTTCCATGGTTGCATGTAAGTCCTGATGAGGTGTGGAAGTATGGTCTCCCCTCAAATATTTTATCCCTATCTTCTAGGTTCATGAAAACTATTGTAAAGAAACCTTTCGAGCCCAGTTGAAGATCCACTTCTTCGCTTGTCTTCCATTGATATTTAATTCAGTTGCACAACATTCTTTCTGTGGGCCACAACCCCATAAACTTGCAGATTAGCGCATGCGTCTTCATCTGGTCCCTATAGAGTTGTGTTTGTGG
>SNQJ01S0211466.1:0-15902 GCA_010110895.2 Picea sitchensis | reverse complement strand
AAATATGTCAACATCATCTAATTTTAAGAGGTTAGTGTGATGACAAGTTGCATTTTGACCCTTTCTTTTTCTATTTCTATTGACATGTTTCTTAACCACTATCTCTATCTTGTACACACCATTGAATGGGTGTGTACTTGTTGCATACCAATGCACTTAAATTGCAATGACATCATCATTTTCTTTCTCGATCTTTATAACCTTTGCAATCCAGAATGGATAACCATGTGGATCTTCAGTCGCTAAGACTGCAATCATGCTAACCTCCTTAATATCTTGTATTGAACCCCTATAAAGGTCTTCCATGGATTCACGTTGTTCATGTGACCTTCGCGAACCAATATACGTTTATCTTTCCTCTGCTTGTGTAAACTCAATAGCACATTAAGATTCTTGTTTTTCAACGATGTTTGTTTCTTTAGGTTCATTTGGCATATTTTGTGGCCAATGAAATGGAGTCTTCAACAATGTATCTTTATTTTTTGAGCTTGAAATTATGTAAGTTTGACTATTGAAAAAAAAAACTCCCACCAAACAGAATCAACAACATCAATGTACTCATATGTATCCTTAACAGACTTTTTTATTTCTTCTAGGCATTCAAAATAATCTACATCTCTATTACGCCTTCGTGCATTATGAATTTCAGAAACTAATTGTAAAAATAATAACTTTGATGCAAATATTGGATGATCTGGAATGAACTTCAAAAATACTAAACCAGAAGAAGGCTCCCATTCTGAAATAGTTGAATACTTCTTTCCCCATATATATAAGTGTTTTCCCGTCAACTTTTTTGAAACAAAATTGATGTTGGAAGCTAATGTCATTAAGTTGTTGAATACATTTTTCTTCATGATGTGATCCCTGAATAAATCTTTGCATGTCAACAGTTTCTTCTAATATATGAAAAACAGGCTCTAGAATGTATGTTTTCTTAATACATTCAATCAATGATGGTAGGATTCCAACATTTTTCCTCTTCAATGCTACTGAAAAATGACTGAACATTTGATCAACGTGATCATTAGTGTGTCCAACAAGAAGAAACCGACTTTCACCTTTTGAAATATTTTTAGTTCAACAAGCATGCTTATATATCCAAACACAATTTGATTTTTATTTTCATGACTAGTGTGGATTTCTCAAAATAATAGTCTGTTACAATGCTTTGAAATTTAAAGGTGTTTTTCCAAAGGACTGGGATTGGGGCTCCTACAGACCATAAAGAAAACATATACAAGAATGTATAACAAAGAGAGAAGAAGGTGGGTGAATGTCGAGCAACATAATCTGGAAAGAAGACAAAAGAAAGTTATCATAATTTAGTTAAAATTGTTTGTTTAAAGAAGAAGAATAATTGGATGAATATTGATAAGGAAAGAAAGGTGTTATCAGTATGGACTTACTATGATGGTATCTCCTATTTATTTTCTTTTTGTTGCTTCCTTTATATTATTTTTGGATGCAGTTGGATTACCGTTCATAACTTCCTCTGTTGGAATCTCGAAAATCTTGGTGATTGAAGTATTTAACCATTCTTGAATGAAGTCCCTTAATGGAGCAACAGTTACTTCTTGCTTTATGTTAATATTAAATAGCTCCTTTTCAATTTCCCTAAGATCAATGGAAAAAATTTGTAATATATTTTCAATGTCTTCATTCTTGTTTGTATATTTGACAAGCCAACTATCAATGTCATCATGTGTGAATTCCATCATATTGTCGAATTTTTCAGACGATGTCCTTTTTAGTCCTTCAATATTCTCTTCAAAGTCCTGTTGAGTCATGAGCATGGAGTTTGAAAGATACTTAGGATCAGGGACTTCAATGGTAGTTCCAACAATGTCCAGATCAAGGATTTTTAAGTACACTTTAGTTTTCCTCCTTGATAAGTCAGTCAATTGGGCTATTACACCTTTTAATACATTAATTCATTCTATCCAACAAGATTTCAATTGTTTGATGTGGCTCAAAGAAGATATATTTTCTTGTTTTCTCGTATGCTCTATCATTGCCTCAACTCTAGTTGTGAACATCACAACTCCATAAGTATAGAACCCTTCATCACTTTTTAAGTCTGAATTTAAATACTCCTTGGTGTTTTGAATTCTTAAACCAAGAGAAGTAAAACTCTTTGCCATATCCCATAGTTTTAGAATCAATGACATCCTCTTTTTAATATTTTGTTCAACAAAATGTCGGGTGGCCATGATTAAACTGGAAATTCCTTTGACCCTCGAACTTGATTCTAGGTTTTCTTGAATACCCTTTCCTCGATGAATCATGGTGATAGGAGAAAACATAATAAGTGGAGGCATGAGGGTTGCCTCCAATTATTTGATTCTTTCTTTTAACTGGTCGTTCTATTCTTCCATTTGTGTGATTGAAACATCGAGGGCGTCTCCTGTAACTCTATGAATGGATGATAATTTTGAAGGTAACATATCTTGTGTGTCAATGGTGGTCTGTAGTTTACCGCTCTTACTTTTTGTAGTTCTTTCAAAAACTAATTTTTTAGACTCCTTATCAAAAGATGCATTTTGTACAACAAATATCTCCTCATCAGAAAAAGTTTCATCATGGATCATGGGTGTCGAGACAGGCTGTACATTTTCTCGAGATGACACTTCAAAATTTGGAAAGGTAATGTTTTCAATATCCACATCTAGGTCCATGTTATCCAATAATAAGTCATCTTCCTGAGCATGTGTCTCATCCCCTTCTTGTTGTGAACTGGTTCTTTTTCTTTTGACCTTCAGTTTATGGGGATTTTCTAGGTTCCCTTTAGGAGGTTTCATATCTTCATCATCCCCATAATTAGTGCTCTAGATTTTTCTTGCATGGGATGTTCTTGGTTGTGGATTTGCCTTTGGCAAGGCACTCCTCCTAGAGACAACTAGTGATTTATCACTTTTGTCACTTGAGGGTCTATCTCTTTCTTTATTATGATTTCTTTAAAGTGCAAGATCAAAGCGGTGGTCCAACTCCATTTAGGAGTTTTGGCTATCGGGGTTTCGGATACCAGAAGTTGGAGTGTCAAAACCCTTTGCAACAAGAATGCCGAATCACGAAATGAGAAAATCGTGAAATCATCACAACCGTCAGATCAAGGTGTGATCTGGACCGTCGATCCGACTCCATTTCGAAGTTTCATGGATTGGGAGTTGGAGATGTAAAAGAACATTCACCACAAGAATGCTGAAATCACGATTTAATCGTAGCCATCAGATCAAGGTGTGATCTGGACCGTTGATCCGACTCCATTTCAGAGTTTCGTGAATCGCGACTTGGACAGGCAAGAAACATAACCACAGGAGTCTCGAAATCTTGAAACGTGAAATTGTGAAATAATTTAGGCCTGTGGTCGTCGCCAGTGGTCACGAGAACGGAAGGAGTCAGTTCAGATATGCTCTATTTCGGGGTTTCGGGGATCGCGACTTGGAGAGTCGAGATGCCTCATCTCCAGATTCACAAAATGCGAAATTGCAAAAGTGCTTTATGCATAAGCGCATGGTCACAGCCATTGGGCACATCGATGGAAGATGGAGGAAGAAGCTAGAGGTGCTAAGCTTCACCACAGAGATCCCGAAATGCCGAAGTGCAAAATGGCGAAGTAAACACAAGTTTCTATGAATTCAATCCAATGGTACAGGTGAAGTTGAACAAGATCAGAGGGCTACTGTTGCACGACACAGTGTAACTACTAGAAACCATTGATGGTCTCTGCCAGAGAATATGAAGAGAACTCTATGTGATCGCCAGAGGAGATGAAGAGTCTCTAAGATTTGTCCAGTGAAGGAAGACGATTCTTAGAGGAAATTGACAGCTGGATGAGGGTTGGAGCTCGTAACTGAAACAGAAAGGATGAGCTCGAATGTAATAGAGAAGATGAAGAGTCTCAACTACCAGAGAGAGAAAAAAAGGAATCTCGGCATAACACCTAGTGATGATAGACACGTGAGTTGAACTGCCAGAGAAGCTGAAGAGTCGCGATGATGATCAGGCAGAGAACTTGATATGTGGAGGAGATTGGCACGGTATGAGCATGCAAAGGAATGGAGAATATTGCATACACAAGGTGCACAGAAGCTATATATACATGGTACAGAGAAAAGATGGGGTTGTTGTTGTTGTTGCAGTTTTTGTGGATGTTGTTGTTGAAAGTGATTCATGCATGAAGAAGGAGTAGAGTGCAGCAGTTGAATAGAACAGAAGAAGAATTGTGCAGTGAATAGACATGGCGCACAGAGCATAAAAAGAAGAAGAACAGAATGGGCAGCAGATGCATGTTGGAAGACAGTGAGGAAGTCTGAGTAGCAAATCTTGCAGAACAATGATGAGACTGGTAAGTTGTTATTGAACACTATATCACTATAATAGGTTTCAGTATTTCATATTCATAATTCAGGGTGGTTGGGAGGTTCTAGGGAGGATTGGTGTCCTCAGAGGTTCAAGTGGTTGCTTGAACACAGGGAGTTGGTGCTTCCTTCTAGTTGGTGCTAGAGAAACCAGGGAGTTGGTGCTTCCTTCTAGTTGGTGCTAGAGAAAACAGGGAGTTGGTGCTTCATTCTAGTGGGTGCTAGAGAAAAACAGAAAAATGTGGAGTTGGTGCTTCATCTAGTGGGTGCTAGAGAAAATGGTAAGTTACGCCTCTCAACAAGTTGCATCTTGCAATATAGAGGTTGTAGCCCACAATGAGTTGGTGCTCATATGTATGATAATGTAAAGAATGTAAATAATACTTATCATATAAAGAAGAAGAGGTTTTACTCTATATGGGTTTCCTGGGAAATAACTGCCTCCAGGTTTCTCATATATGTGACTGTTTTTGAATGTGCCTTTGTTTATTTCCAATTATTGTGATCATCATTGAGTACCTTTATAAAGATTTTAAAAGAAGAATAATCGTTTAAGAACATTAACAACTGATCTAATTCTCCTCTCGTCCAACAATTGGGTATCAAAGCCAACCTTTATCTGGGTTAAGGGTAGATCCTAGAGCTTAAACATGCTCAAGCCATGAAGGAAATTCAACCAATAAGGCCCTCTATTCAATGGAAAAACTTTGCCTCGAAAGTTAGAATGAGAACTCATAATGTCGCTTAGGTGCATATGTCCGGGATGTGGTAGATACCGGTTATGTAAAGCTACAAAGTAGTTAATAAGGATGACAACTAGAATTTAGCTTCACCGCTAAGGCTATGAATGCTATCTGAGTGGCCTATGGCATAATTCATAAAAGTTATGCACCGGAACCGCAAAGAAATGTGGGATAAACTCTATTATGCCTATGAGGGTAATGAGAAGGTAAGGATGCAAATCTTCAAACCTACGGAATACAGCTGAATACTTCGAAGATGAAGGAAGATGAAACTCGCTGGAAAATAATTTCGGAAAGAGTAGAAGAAATGGTAAATGCAATGAAGGCAATTGGTGAAACAATTGATGAACCTTCTTTAGTTCGTAAAATCTTGAGATCTCTCTCCTTATAGGTTCAACTGTAAGGTCTCTTCTATAGAAGAACTTAATGATCTAAAAACCTTGGAGTTTGATCAATCATAGGAACATTGATCGATATGAAATGAGAATAGTTAAAGATAAATCCCCCTCCAGAGAAGCATCATTAAAAGCATACATCGAGGATTCCGAGCCCGGCGAAATTGAAGAAAATTTGTGAAGAGGATCAAGAAGGGATCAGGAAAATACAAAGGTAAACTATCTTCAAATGTTTCAACTATGGTAGGGATAGGTAATTTGCAAATAAATGTCCCTACAAAAGAAAGGATCGCCATATGTGATGATGAGGAGAAGTACAAACATAGAAATTTCTTTAAAGAGAAAACTTTAAGAAGAAAAGTCCATGTGCAAACAATGATGATGACTTCCGTGATGATGAAGACAATGACTCTCTATTGAAGATAAACTAAAATGACTTGCTACTATGGCCAAAGAGGATTGCGATAATAAAAGCACAGTGGAGTGATGAAGAAGAAGTCAGGTTACATGAAGGAGGAATTGATCGCTACATTGGAAGATTGACAGACTAAGAATCAAGAAATGTAGAAGCAAAGACAATTGTTGATACAGCCTGAGAAAGACAATGAAGAACTCCGATGAAGACTCCTATCCTACTAAAAGTAGAATCTGGAAGAGGGCAAATAAAATCGGCGAGATTCAAATAGCAAAGTGGATCATGCAAGAAGGCAAGATGTGAAGTAATAGAACAAGTAGTGAAAATGAGGAAAGAAATGGAGAAGTTTCAAGTCTTGTATAATCAGAATCTATCAACTATCAAAGCCTTAGAAGGATTGGCCACCATTCTGAATTAGAAAAGGAATCCAAAGTTGAAACCGGCTTGGGGTATGAAGAGGGATCAAGCAAAGGTAAGTCAGGAAACGAAGAACTCCATCAAGTTTGTCAAAAGTACAACCAACGACAATAACAATCCCGCAGTAAACAAAGGAAGACAATCATCCACCCAAAGCCGAAAAGGTAAAATATGCCGATTCCACCCATATGGAAATAAAGAAGTAATGTGCTCAATGGCTAACGATGTAATTATTAGGCCTCGAAGAAATCGATTTTCTCAAAGAAAAACTACTCTCTGTGCACAAAGAATTTTTCTATGGCTATTATTCCTACTGTGCTAACTTTTATCGCTAAAAGTTGTAAATTGTTCCTTAATACTCAGACATGAGAAAATTAATATTTCAAAGGAATAAATACTTCTCTTACAACAAAGAATGATGCATCCAAGTAACAAACCTTCATTGATTGCCAATTGCCAAATTCAGTCCAGGGACATGCAATTAAAGAGGTCAAGAAATAATAAACAATCAATGAGCAGACAACGTTGCACCAACAATAAGCTTGACTCCGGTTGAATAATGAGATTGAATGCTACATCCGCCATAACTATGGACACAAATCCATGGATCTGGCTGCTTAAAGGAATATGAACCAAATTTGAAATCTCCTACCTAAAATGTCAAGTTTTGAAGAAGAAGGAAAGTGACAAGTGCGGATTAGTGCTTGTCTCACAAAGAAAATTAACCCTTGGTATATAGATAGTGATGCTCCAAACATGACGGGAGACAAAGTCAAGTTTCTATCTCTAAGTGAAAGCAATCAGGAAATGTAACCTTTGGAAAATGATGCTCCATGGAAAATAAAGGCAAAGGGATGGTGAGCTTTGCTAATGGAAGAGGAAAAGCCTAAGATGTTCTATTTGTGGATAACAAAACATAATCTGGCTCAAGCAAGTCAAATGTGTGATGAGGATGCTAAGTGTTATTCCATGTCCATGACTGCAAGATAAAGTCCAGAAACTCAAGACAAGTGGTGGCCAAAGCATTAAGGATGTAAAATAATGTATATAAAATAAAGAAATAGAGAAGAAGTCATCTAAGAAACATGATGAAAGATGGTTATGGCATTAGGAGACTTGACATCTAAACTTTGTCCACTTAATAAAACTCAAAACTCCTCGAGGCAAGAAAGATCTTCCAAGAATATCAAGCCCCAAGATTCAATGTAAACCCTATCAAGCAGGGTGCCAAAACAGGACAAATTTTAAGTCCAAGAGCTTTACAACAACAGAGAAACTTCCAACTAGTTCATATGGATTTTGTGGACCATCAAGACAGGAAGTCACAGTGAAAGAAAACTACTCATGTCGTGGTTTATCGATGATTACTCCTAGACTCCCCATTTTGGGTTGCCTTTTCTCAAAGAAAAGCTGAAGCATTTGAGAAGTTTGAATTATTTAAGGCTTTAACTGATAATCAAACATGAAGAGGGTGTTGGTAAGATTCAGATCAGAGGAGAGCTTATGTCAAGAGACTTTAAGGAATTATGCGATGAACATGGGATCAAGATAGAATACACAATCCTAAGAACCTACAACAAAACGGAGTTGTTGAGAGAGGCAAAATAGGAATAATGGTGAAATGGCTTCGTGCCGACGATGAAATGAGAAGAACATTGGTCAAAACTCTTGGGTAGAAGAAATACACAATGCGATTCATGTACTTAACAAATCCTACCTCAGACTACAAAGTGACAAGATACCTTATGAATTATTGTTTGGAAGACTCCACTAACTAAACACTTCATAGTATTTGGGAGTAAATGCTACAAAGAATAATGATGAGAACCCCTCGCAAATATGATGATGTATTGATGAAGGTATCTTCTTAGGGTATGCTACAAACAAGAAAGGATATAGATGCTATAAAAAAGATAATGCGATAAAATGGTTGATCGATTGATGTAAAAATTGATTAGCTGAACTGCATCAAGAGGTGTATTAAGAATGAGTCTTCATAATATTACGTACTAAAGTTCAAGATGAATAGGTCCAAGAATCAGAAAATGAAGACTGAATCAGATGAAGAATCAGACACTCATTGCACTCAAATCACCAAATAATCCATAAATCTCCTCCGTGACCATATTTCAAAAGAATCATCTTGCAAGTCGGATAATTGGAGAAAAGACAAAGGTACAAACCAGAGAAAACTAATCAAAAACACCGAACATCTCATATATAGACTTCATATCCATGATGGAACCCAAGAATTTTAATGAAGCCAAAGAAAAGATGACCACTAGGTTGTGCTAATGAATAAAGAACTTGATCGCATTTGAGAAAAGCACACGCGGATATGGTCTTAAAGACTGGCTAGTAAAAGTGTCATTGGTTCCAAATGGATCCTTAAGAATAAGCTGAATGAGCAAGGACAATTTATCAAGAACAAAGCAAGGTTAGTATGTGTACAAGCTATGCTCAGATAGAAGGACTGATTTTGATGAAACATTTGCTCTAACAAGATTATAAGCTATTAGACTGTTTCTTGCCTATTCTTGTCATAAAAGGTTTAGTCTACTAAAATGGATGTCAAGTCATCCTTTCTAAAAATGGAGGATCTAAGGAAGAAGTCTATATGGAACAAATCCAAAGAGGGTTCTGTAAATCCATCTCGATAACCATGACTTAGTATGCAAGATGAAGAAAGATTTATATGGTTTAAAACAAGCCCCTCAGCCTAGTATCACAGACTGGATAAATATCTCAAAGACAAAGGTCTAAGAGAGTGAACAACCGACAACAATCTCTATATTAAAACAAAGGATAATGATTTGCCCATCCGATTGGTCTATGTAGATGACATCATCTCTTTGGATGTAATAAGGATTCATTGGTACAATGGTTTCTTCTACCATGGAGTCCGGAATTTGAAAACGCCCATGATAGGATAACTATCATTTTTCCTTGGTTTGAAAATTACTCAAAGGCCCGAAGGTATGTTCATTTCTCAAGAAAAATATCTTAAGAGAGAATGGGGTGCTAGTTCAAATGGAAGATTCTAAAACCTATGGGTACACCCCATGGTAACTGGATGTAAATTAAGGAAGGATGATGATTCACCTGATGTGGATCAAAGGTCATATCGATCAATGATAGGTACCGCTGTACATCACAACATCCTCACTCGCATATAATGCATGCTATAGAAATGGTAGGAAGATATCGCCAAGCACCTAAAATGTAGCCACGTAAGCCGCCAAAAGGATATTCAGGTATTTGTAAGAAACAATGACTTATGGTCCGTAGTATCCTAGAAATCAAAATATTCACTTGATCGCGCTTATTCGATGTGATTGGGAAAACTGCGGTTGATGAGGAGAAAACACCCGCAAGCTGAGGAGCATTCTTCCGGGTGACTCCTTAGTACCCTCGCTTAGTAAAAAGAAAGGTTCCATCTCTTTATCAACCACATAGGCAGAATAAATTGCTGCTTTTACCTATTGCACTCGTAGTATTATGGATGATTCATAATTTTGCGACTTGAGGTAAAATATTGACCGCATCATCCCAATTCATTGTGATAACACTAGTGCCATAAGTGTCTATAAATCCTATTCTCCACTCCAAGACTAAGCATATTCCCATAAAATAATACTGGTGAGAGCGTGTCAATCAATCGGGATTATTCCAGTCCATTAAATTCTACTACAGTAACAAATTGCAGCATATCATTAATGTCCCCTAGCCAAGATAATTCATTTGAATATCCTATACGGTTAAAAGCCATCTAGTCTCACATGTAAGGGAGTCCATCCTGTTAGGGTGAGTCTTGTATTGGTTTCATATTTGATACTTCCTAAAATTAATGCAACATCTCGTGGTTTCTTCGAATATACATTGGATGCCGCTGCGGAGAAAAGAATAGGGTGATCTTTGTTTTCAATAATACCAAAGGGGATTTCGCTGGCATGTATTTTTACGATAGTGCGTGCTTGCCATTGATGGTGAGATCGAGTGCATCATGGCAAAAAGAAAACAACGTGAATTGCTGGAGGATTAGCTACAGAGTCACACATACGCGTAGGTGCGCACCAGTGGACGCAGGTTGGAACCTTACTGCCAAAGCTCAGCGAGAGATAGCCACTGATCTCATTTGATCAAAGGTTGAGCCATTGATACTTTTGTGAAATTATTTTGGCAAGGAGGATGTAAGCTCCCGAAGAGAAGCGACATTGATCGCTGAATCCCATTCAGAATTCTCGGCGACCGCCGATCTGAATCTAGATAAGAGGAACACAAAGATGGAGGACACGGATCACAAGCAGGATACGGTTTGTGGTTCCGACCATCATTGGATCAGAAGAACCTGCACGTTCTTTAAAGTGCAAGATCGGCTGCGGTCCAACTCCATTTCGAGTTTTGGCTATCGGTTTCGATAATCGGAAGTTGGAGTGTTAAAACACTTTGCAACAAGAATGTTTAACCGTGAAATGCTTAAAATCAATAAATCATCACCATCAAATCATCAAGGTGTGATCTGGACCGCCGATCCGACTCCATTTCGCGTGAAGCGCTCTTTGCATATTGAGAGTTGGAGATGTAAAAGAACATTCACCATGAGAATGCTGAAATCATGATATGAAATCATTTATCAATCGTACGCCAAATCAAGGTGTGATCTCGACTGTTGATCCGACTCTACTCGAGTCGCTAATCAGCAACTTGGAGAGGAGAAACATAAACTACGTGAGTCCCCAAATGACTAAAACGCCAAATTGCAAAATACTTTAGGGCCTGCGGGTCGCCACCGCCATCATGAGAACGGAAGCGAGTCAGCCTGATAAGCTCCATTTTGTGGATTGCGACTTGGAGAGTCGATGCCTCTATCTCCGTGATTCATGAAATGAAATCCCAAAGCGCCATATGCATAAGGCCATATCACATCCATTATGCACATCGATGGAAGATGGAGGAAGAAGTTAGAGGTGCTGTTTCCACTACGTAGATCTCAAACGCCGGGCGAAAAATGGCAAAGTAAACGTTTTAAGTGAATTCAATCCTAACGGTGAGGTGCTGAACAAGATCAAAGCGGATATTGGTTGCATGATTATAGTGTAACTCATGAAACTATCGATATCTCGCCGCAGAATATTTAAGAGGCCTCTGTGGTGATCACCGAGGAGATGAAGAGTCTCTAAGATTCATCCAAAGAAGGAAGACGATTCTTAGAGGAAATTGGATACCGGATGAGGGTTGGTTCATAATCAAACAAAATGATGAGTCTAACTGTAATAAAGAAGACATCAAGAGCTCTAACTTACCGTGAGAGAAAAAGGAATCTCGCATAACACCTAGTGATGATAGATACAAGGGTTGAACTGCAAGAGAAGCCAAAGAGTCGCGATGATGATTAAGCAGAGCACTTGAGATGTGGAGGATTGGCATGGCATGAGCATGCAGAGGAATGGTGACATTGCATGCAAAAGAGGCATGTAAGCTATATATACATGGTACAAGAAGAGATGTGTTGTTGTTACACGGAGTTGTTGTTGTGGATGCTAAGTTGTTGAAAGGATTCATGCATGAAGAACGAAAGCAGTGCAGCAACCAATAGAACAGAAGAAGAACTGTGGAACGAATGGACATGGCACATAGAGAAAAAAATGTCAGAATATCAGAATGGATGCATGCCGGAAGACAATGAGGTCCGAGTAGCAAAATCTGCGTAACAATGATGAGACTAGTGTTAAGTTATTGAACACTATATCACCATAATAGGCTCTGTGGCCTACATTCAATCTGTGGTGGTTGAGGGTGCTTAGGAGGACTGGTGGTCCCTCAAAGGTCTGCTAAGTGCTTGAACATAGGGAGTTGGTGCCTTCCTTCTAGTTGGTTCTAGAGAAAACTGTGGATCGGTGCTTCCTTCTAGTTGGTGCTAGGAGAAACCAGGAGTTGGTGCTTCCTTCTAGTGGTGCTAGAGAAAATAGAGATTATGCCCCTGCCAGTTGTAGTTTTGCAAACAGAGATTGTAGCCTCACACCGAGTTGGTGCCTCATATATGATAATGTAAAGAATGTAAATACTTCATCATATAAAGAAGAAGAGGCTTTTGAATTCCCCAGATGGGCTCCCTTTAAAACATCCTGCCTCTTTGTTTCATATATGTGACCTGATGATGAATGTACATTGTTTATTTCCCTCGTGACATTGTGATCACTCATTGAGTGCCTTATGTTGATTCTTTAAAAGAAGCAATTGTTTACATCGGCATCAACTCGATTTGACTTCCCTTCAATTGTCCGCTAAACAAATGTCAGCTAATAATCACACAAATTAATAGGTGGATGGTGACGTCGAATTTAAAGTTACAAACTATTGAGTTTACAGGAAATATAATTGAAGATTGTCTACCAGAACTACAGAGAAAATTCTTCCTATTTGAGGCGAAATATATTCTAGAGGCTCCTAGAGTTTTGGTGCAGTTCCTGGGAAGATGTATTAGTTGTCTCAAAATAGAAGAAGGAAGTTCATAAACAAAGAAATAAAGTATTATTTTGAAGTTTTTCATCATCGAAATTACAAAGAAGATAAAGATAAAAATGTAAACGGTTCAATATTTCACATTTATGTAACTGTTAGCCTTCAGCAGTTAGTTAATCACCAACAGAAAAAGAATTCGGTGATCATGTATAAATATAATTTCACAAGACTGAAAAGAGGCCTTTTGTTTTGGAGCCGATCGTACTAGAAGTTTTTCTCATTTATAGTGATAAATATAATGCATAAGAGATTCTGAATTCTGTCAACTTGAAGTTATGTGTTCCTTTACTTTGTTTTCAACATCTTTCTTTTCATGTCTTTCTAATGAATGACCAGCTACAGTTTATCACAAACTTCTACTATAGTTTGAATTTATTTGATTATCTAATCATTTACAGATTTTCCTCTGTGATTTCTATCAACAGTTTCAAGACCTGTAGGTCATTTGGATAGTTACATTTTGTACTTCATTAGAAATTTCATTTTTCTTCCCCTCTTTTGTTATGATATGAGATTCTTTCATGGTTAAAGCCTCATATTTTCAACAGCTTTATGTTTTTTCTTCTTCCATCATTCTCAATACTCTTAATTAATTCAAGTACAGGAAATGGCCTCTAATGCTGTTATGTTATTATTTTAAATTCAAAAACTCCTTTTTTATCTTTCAAAATAGAGATAGCATAATCTCTAAACATTTTAGATTGTCCCTAATACTAGACAACCTAACATAGAACCTGGCCTTACAGATCAAACTAGTATTGCTTTGAACTTATTTAATACCATCCTACAAACAACAAATACTTGGGTCGAGTTAAAACATTCGTGGGCAATTATCGAGAGAGATATCAGCATCCAAGAACAATGGGAAGCTAGACAAAGACAGTTGAGAAACCAATTATGATTTACCCTTCACAGAATTGATATTTTACCCCTTAACTCTCTCTATCTTTTTTGGATGCCTTGATGGTATACTTTAGAGCCTTAAAGTATAAACTCAGGAACAACATGATCTATGATATGGTAGAGTTTGGTGGCATTTGGAGGTTCCTAGAGGGGAGAACGTACCCTATTTAACTTTATCAAAACTAGGGAGGGCACAATCCAGTTTAGAGATTGTTTATTTGGAGGAGAATCATTTCTCAGATTAGCTTGAGATTGGATCCAGAGGTTTCTATCATCTCGATCTACATTATGGGTGAGTTTTGGAGGATTTGGAGGTTAGGAAAAGGTGGGATGAAACTTAAGGGTTTGGCAGCATCCAGTGCAGGGCGCAACTCATCTAGTTGGGGAGATTTGACAGTGCATTGACGAGGTTCTTCTATCTTCAGTCGGATCTGCTTGTTGGTGGCCTTTGGAGGCTTGGATCTCTTCTCTTACAGCCTTTGGGAGGCATTTATCTTTGTATTGTTCTTCTTATTATATCGGATGACAACCCATTTTTTTATTATTGGGGATTTCTTCCAGATCTACAGATCTCTTATATACGGAGTCCCCTTACTATCTAAATAAAGGTCAGATCCAATGTTGTTGATTCTCTACTGGTGTTCTTATATCTATTGTCTTGTTTATGATTGTATGCTTCATATCTATTGGTCTATCAACATTGAATAATCCCATGCACATATTTATGGATACACCTGCAAACACATGAACAAACATAACAAATAGTAAACAGTTAGTGTTATGAGCAAAAAAATTGGCTCAGGAACATTACACCAATAGAAGAGGTATGCACCCCGGATGGGGTGCCACACAGAGAGGGAAGAACACGTGGAACAACGCCAGGAGGGGCCATTAATGGTAGCCACCAGCTCCCATCTCCTCGCCATTTATGATGGGTACAAACCCAAGCGGCCTTTACCATACGACGAGGCCTCTCACTCGTGCGAGGAGAACGGCCAACCAGAGCATTAAGACCACTGCCTTAATGGACATAGCTATCATTTTCGCCCTTATTAACAGCCTTATAGGCTTTGGGATGATTCGGAAGGTTGCAGAGCCGAACAGAGACAACCTCGCAGTGGGAATTCGGGCAATAGTTCTATTTCTAAGCATGCCACGAGAAAGGGGGCGGCCTCACAGAGGCGCAGGGTGGTACACGACTGACTCGCGAAGGAAAAGGCAAAAGAAATTTGAGAGATAACTAACTCTAGCTAAGAGAAGGAGACCCAGGAAGTCCAAAGGAATTGGGGCGCCTCCCATGGCGTATGTCGAGGAGATTCCTCTGGAGGAATCCATCCAGAATTACTCAGAGAGCCTCCTCTTCATGGTTCCGGACAATTGGGATCCCCCCGCTTGTTTTGGAATGGACGCCATGACCCATGTTCCAAGAGTTGAACATGGTCCCAGGGGAACTCCAGCTGAGGAATTCACACCTTGCTTTGTAGAGGAAGAGACACAGGAAGGCATAGAAGAAAACATATGCATTAAAACCGGTGAACCTCCTGAGGAAATGAAGCCGCAGAGTGGGTAGCGAGAGCACCAGGAGGAGGCCGACGCACGGATGGAAGCTCCCCCCTCCTCCATTCTGTAGAATTCGCAGGACCAACCACCACTTCTTCACCCAGAGCACCTGAAATTAATCTTCGATGTATGCAGCATGGTGGATGACCAAATTTTCAAAGCCATCCACATCAATCAACGCCTGGATACGCTTTACGCCACCTACTCCAGTGCCACCCCAAGGCGCCAATGCCCCACCTGCGCGCAGGTCTACACTATCCCAGTCAAACGAGGCAAGGAGAAAGACGACCACGAGGACACCGACTAAGAGGTTTTCCTATTTGTTTACTATTAGAAACTCTTTTCTTTTGATGCAAACCAGATTTGTAGCTCATCTAGCTTATAGCAATGATAGTGGTAGTATAGTAATGAACAGACTAATACTAAGGTTGGCCATGCATCTTGGTTTCCTTCGGGCAGGGTGGCAAACTAACACTTTGAGTTTGGAAGCTAGCATGGAATGGCTAGCTGTCTCGGTTTCCTTTCCAGGCGGGACAGCTGGCACTTCAATAGAACTCTGTAATTTTGATTAATATAACAGGACCTG
>SNQJ01S0211465.1:24096-39932 GCA_010110895.2 Picea sitchensis | reverse complement strand
GATTTGGACTGAAGTAAAGTATTTGTTGGTGTTCACTGCTGTAATTAATTATTTCAAATTAGCCCGAAGGCTGAAATCTCTTAGGGATTAGATCTGGGAAACCCTCTAGTGAGAGGTGAAATTTTTGAATTTGCATTAAAAGTCAAGAATAGAAATCTCTATAGGAGGATTGTGCTTGATGTGTGTTGGCATGTGTCTACCTATTCTTGGCACATGTGGGGTGCATTACTTGAAGAGTTACATAGAAGAGTGTGTTTGACGTGTGTTTGGCATATGGCCACCACATGGACGAGTCTGTCTACTTATTCTGGGCACATGTGAGGCACATTACTTGGGAAGTTACACTTTTCTAATCTTGGACATTTTTGCATGCATGGACCCCTTTCTTATTCTACAAAAAGAGATGGATGGCGCATTAACAAACAAGTAATCATTATAATTATTCTTTCAATGTCCATGAAAAAGTTATGTGATTGCTGCTACAGATTTCTAGCTTGTTGCCTTTGATTTGCAGATTTGGTATTTCTCATATCTACACTCCATCACTCACTGGAGTGATCTAAAATTCTGATATGCAGTGTTCACACTCCTTATCAATACTCCTATGCTTTTAGTTTTCAAAAATCTGAAGTTTTAGATGGTGTTTCTTAACATTTTCAGTTTGCGGTAGGGCAAAGTCTTTGAGTGCAGATCTGCTATCATGAAATAGAAATTTTAACACTTATCTTAGTATCTCCAGTAGTCACGATGTTATTCCCATACCTCATAGATTCAATGGGTAGGCAGACAAGCTAGCAAATAAAGGATCTACAGCTAGGGAGGGTAATTTTGTGGTCAAACAAGAAGGTCGATTCATCCACCCTTTGGCACCCCTAATGAACCACACGTCAATCAAGTCATGGACCTTGCAAGCCTCTCCCTACTCTCTCAAATTGATGATGCTCCTTCTCACAGCCTACATTTGCCAACACGAATTAGTTGTAAATTGTAATTATGACAAACAAAACATCAAATTTATCAGTCTCAGTTTCTTTGATAACCCAGGTCATACACTTGCAACCTCTTCATTTGTAAGTCGTAATATTTCTCAACTTCATGCAATTCTTCTTAAGCTAACATGCAAAACTCTTTGGATTCATGCAAGGCTTCTCAACCAACAAACAACACCTCTCAACGTCACGAAACTCTTCTCAGCCATCATGTAACTCTTCTCAGCTAGTGTCCACAGTCTTAAGCTTTAACCAACAATAGTGACCTCCTTAACAAAAATTGACTAAAACACCAGCTTCACCGGTAAGGCATGTTTCCTCAAAACCAACATCTCTCTCGAAATTCTGAAGACTGAATAGGAAAAGCATACTCGGCAATTTGTGCTCTAGACTCTACAACCCCATCTCAAACTTGACTTTCTTCCTCCTTAGAGGTAACACCCCTTAGCTTCATGCAATGCTTCTCAACCAACACACAACACTTCTCAGCCAACATGCAACACTTCTCAGCTTCATACAACTCTTTCTCCTCACCTAACATGCAACACTTCTAAGCTGCATGCAAGACTTCTACAGTCTTCATCAACAATAACATTCTTAATAGTATTGACTAGAGTAGCAGCTTGACTGCTAAGGAACCAACAGCTCTCTCAAAAATCTGAAGACTGAATAAGGCAGGTATGCTCTCCAACAGACTTCTACAGTCTTCATCAACAACAATACTTCTACAGTCTTCATCAACAACAATAACATTCTTAATAGTATTGACTAGAGTAGCACCTTGACTGCTAAGGAACCAACAGCTCTCTCAAAAATCTGAAGACTGAATAAGGCAGGTATGCTTTCCAACTTGCGGTCTACAGCACCCTCTCCCTGGACTCAAAATTGACTCCTGCTCCTTAGAAGCACAGTCAAATTTGGCTCTAAGAGCATTTTGATATATAAGAAATATAAAAAACATACAAAAACAGCAATAGAAAGAATACTTGACAGAAAACAAGAGAACGGATTCTTATTCATTGTGATCTATTAGCTCCCACCCAGATTCCAAACTCGGCAAGGGCATGTTCTCCCCTCATGGACTAGCGCACCTCTGCAAAGGGGCTGTTGTAAAGCGGTAGAGTTTGGTCGTTAAGTCCGGCTGGGCCTCACGCCTGATAAAGGCAAAACAGTATCCCACCTCCTGATAGGTTGCGGATGCTTGACAAAACTTAAGAGTCTTGAGAAGCATCTTGTCGAGACTTTTTTTAATGATCTTCGGAAAAAGCCATATATCTATAGTACAAAATTTGCTGATCTCTGGCAACTTTTATCCCTATTTCATTGAACCTTATCCTTAACTTCCTTGATATTTATTTATATTAAATTGAGTTTATTACAAAATAGACATTTAATACAAAATGGAGCTGTTGAGGATTGAGGCAACCTTTGAAATATTTTTTAGCTCCATACACAAATATGATGAAGAAACAGACCCAAAGACTGAACCCAGTTCATAAACACGAAAACAATGAAGAAACAGACCCAGAGACTGAACCCAGTTCATAAACATGAACATAATGAAGAAACAAACCCAAAGAGTCAACCCAATTCATAAACATGAATACAATGAAGAAACAAACCAAAGACTGAACCCAATTCTTAAGCATGAATGCAATGAAGAAACAAACCCAGAAACTTAACCCAATTCATAAACATGNATAATGAAGAAACAAACCCAAAGAGTCAACCCAATTCATAAACATGAATACAATGAAGAAACAAACCAAAGACTGAACCCAATTCTTAAGCATGAATGCAATGAAGAAACAAACCCAGAAACTTAACCCAATTCATAAACATGTGGTCAAAGGGCAAGTTCTTGGAATCATTGGAGAGTGCATCGAGTAGTGCAATGATAAGTAATAACTCCATTACATATATAGTGTGCTTATTTATCTAAAAATTAATCATTTAGGAATTTTAAAGGCATCATGACTTGAAAAAGCTCTTTATGTTTTCAGATATTTTGGGGGATTTTTAGTGCAATGGCATACAGACTGAGAAAACAATTCACAAATTCCTCCAACCATCCATGTGACCTGGGTGTTTAGAGTCCAAACTAATTAGTAAACCGCCTCAGAGTACGCAATTTTTTTCCATGAAACATATACCCACAGCCTGCAAAACTCTGAACTAAAATGCCGCTCACCTGGAAATAAAAATTGGAAGAAGAAGAAGGTACTGACCGTGCTGTGGAGGCGACAAGGCAGAGGCTGAAGGCCTGAAACAGACCTAGCAAGAACTCTCGATTCACCGGCCAAGAATGCGGATGATGACGATCCATATGGCCATCCGCGTATGTTTACCAGAGAAGAGGAGGCCGCCATTGAAAGAAGCCTTCCGCCTTGATGATAAGAAAGGGGTTTTTCTCACAGAAATTATAGAATTTAACTTCTGAAGGCAGATGCCTTTTTCCTCTGATATTTTTTCAAATCGAAATCTATTTTAAGGAAAACATTTCTCAATTTTCTAGTCACGGAATCTATCTGCAAACAACATTTTCGAATTAAAAGAAATGGTCAGCGAGGCGAGGAACCGTCCTGGATAAAAATTTGGAATCATTAAGTGTACCCGTAACTTTGGACTTTCATTGAGGCCAGTGGTCAGTATTAAAAAAAATATAATATTAAAAGCTTACGGAAACATTTTAAGATATTTTTGTCTTAAAATGAATGATGTCCGTTTCATCTTTAAAGTTAAGGTTGGATATGATTATAGTTTCAAATCCAAAAAAAATAGAACAAAAAAAATAGAACATGTATACTTCAGTAAACTAAACTTTACAGGTCAAAAGAGTGTAAATTAGAAATAGTTTTTAATAAATAAATTATGTACACAATCAAATTGAAATAGTCTTTAATAAATAAATTATTATATAAATATTTTTGTTGAATTTAATTATTATGTTAAAAAAAAAATTATCAAAATCATTTAAAATTAATAACCGATATGGATTATTTATTTTATATTTCAACAAAATTAAATTTTAATGAATACCTAAAGATATCATTACTTTTATTGTTATTTAATGTTTTTATTAACATATTTCTTTCATTTAATTAATATATTATTACATTAATTTGTTTTTAAATATCCTTAAAACTTATCTATAACATATTTTCATAATAATAATAATCTAATTTTAAGGTCATGTCAATTAATATATTATTACATTAATTTGTTTTTAAATATCATTAAAACCTATCTATAACATATTTCCATAATAATAATAATAATAATAATCTAATTTTAAGATCACGTCACACTAAATTGGTGTATAAAATTGGACAAAAAACCCCTCAACACAATGATTCGATTACTAAAGTGTAAGAAAATATATATACCCTACCCTCATATTTCATATTTCTTTCACAACCTCATTGATATATATATTTCATTTTATTATTATATTACAACACTTTTAAAAATCCAAGAAACATAGATATAACTTATCAATATATCTTTTTCATTTGAATATTTTTAAATACTTATAACACATGTCATTTATAAACATATTTCTTTCATTTTACTGTTTTTAAATATTCATAACACATTTGATTGTTTTCAAATACTCTTAACACCCTATTTATAAACATAGTTTTTTCCATGTGATTACTACATTATGATAGTAACATATTTTTAAATATCTATAAAACATGTAAATATCTTATTAACATATTTCTTTTATCTCTTTATTGTTTTTTTATTATTGCATCGAGAATAACGAGGTGCTTTACACTCTGGTATGGGGGAGATGTTGAGGCGTTAGCGTTATGTTATGTTAGATAATGCTACATTATTTATTATTGCACCGATAGTAATAAGGTGTTTTATAACCTTGCAAATAATTGATAAGAACGGGGCTTGCTCCACTCCCCCTCGTCATATGCTCAGTGCGTGTGAAATCTACTCAGGTTACATGGATTTGATGGCAGCAACTTTCCTTGCAACATGGGTAAGGCATCACGCATGTCGTGAGTGTTTCTTAAGAGATCCACCCTGGGTTCAATTGTGGAAGAATAACATGAAGCAGTGCCTTGAAGCTCTAATTATGAAGAAATGAGACAAAATATTACTCTGTGGAGAGGATATCAACAGACATCCGGTTATGGTGAGGCATCGAACAGGGGTAGCATGGTGGAGGCAGGAGCTACGAGCAAAAGAACACGACAAGTTGATTCGTCCAATTCAGACCATGCAAATTCAGGTTCAAGGATTATCCACTCAATTGCTCACATTAATGGAGATTCTAATAGAGCTTAGACAGCGACAACACCAATTACAAGATGAATGTGTTGTCATATGTTCATAAGTGGAAGAATTGTGAACTAAACCAAGGACCCGGTCGCTAGAGCGCTCCAATACAATTCACTTTGAGGAGGCCTCCTCTCCAGGTCCACAGTCGAATCTTCCAAACCTCAACTCGTCGCCAGAGCAAACTTAAGAAGAGCCAGGCAGGAATGACACCCCAAGCTAGTTATTTTGTTGATGTTTTGTTTTTGTATCTTATTGTTAGGTATCTTTTATAGGTTATACTCTGGAATGAATTTTGATATATTGTATAAGCTTCAAATAGACTTAAATTCTATGAGCCTCCTAGCAAAGTCTCAGCTTGTTTTTGTTTCATTTGTAAGGGCTGATTTTGAAATTTTGTATGCTTCATCCTCCTGTCATTTATGGCAGACTTCTTAATATAAATTTCCCCAATTTCTTTAAAAAAAAAGGCAAGGTGCTCTACAACCCAATATGGGGGAGATGTTGAGGTGTTAGCGTTATGTTAGATAATGCTACATTAAGAAAAAAAAAATTGTCAAATCAGTTTTTTTTAAATAACAATAATGAAAATAAGTTGGTTGAATTAAAAAAAAAACAATTACACGCACCGTGTAAAACTTAACCTGGAATGAAATAATTAAAAACAAAATTACACCTTGAGAGATTGGATCCCTCTCTGTGCTTAATAGATCTAAGTTTAAGATGGATCTATGTTGATTATTTTTTGAGGAAAATGTCATAATATCTTTATTCTAAGATGAAAAGGTGATATTACGTTCAATAAATATCTAAGAACAAAATACACAACGCTGCAATAAGAAAAAAAAATTGTCCATTGGCTTATGTGCAAACAAAAATAGTGAGAAACCGTATGCCACACGAGATCGGAAGAAACAAACAAACGTGTAGCAAACCAACACACAAACCAACAACAAAAAAAAAATAATTAAAACAAAATTACAACCGAGAGATCAATCCCTCCAAGCTTAACAGATCCAAGTCACATGGATCCATGTCGATTATTTTTCGAGGAAAACAACAATATCTTGAGGATAATATTCATCAATGATTTGCGCATGTCCAACCTGCCTAGAGATTGGATCCCTCTCTGTGCTTAATAGATCTAAGTTTAAGATGGATCTATGTTGATTATTTTTTGAGGAAAATGTCATAATATCTTTATTCTAAGATGAAAAGGTGATATTACGTTCAATAAATATCTAAGAACAAAATATCATAAATGCTCTAAGTGCATTATTCAACCATCTATTCATTATGATATCATCGAAGATCAAGATAATCATGAAAAAATATATGGCTTACAATGTAATCAATTAACCAAGCAATAAAGACCATAATATCCAATCTCAAATCATTTTCCAAACCATCTTATACACAACAACATTACTAGTGTATATAGACCTTAACATATTGCCTTCAAAAAAAGAGAAATACTCAAATATTTGTCTTCAAATCAAGGATGTGCTAGTTCCATCCTATATCTCAATGATGTCCAGAATACCTTCTCGACCATCCACTACATGTTTTGACAAACCATCTACTAATACATTCATCTCTCTTAAAATATGGTTGTAAGATAAGTGACAAACCTAAGAAGTTAAGGTGCATTTGCCTTGTCTATGAGATGGTTTATCCCAATGGTTATGATTTTTTTGGTTGCATGTAACTCATCCAACAACCAATTTTATGTCTACAAGCATCTAAATTCCAATTATTCTTTTGTTTAAAGTTATCCCTATCAAGATAAGTATAGCCCTCATCACTGATATGTTGTTGCTCTCGACACTTAGACCACATTTGAAAGAGAATTAATGTTCCTTTGTTAGAAGCATGACTCCCCATGCTCCAAAGAGTTCAAGGTTCCCCTTGGATGCACCATTGAAAAATCCCCATGGCTTTGATTTGTCGATTACTAGCTACCCAATCCACCTTGATTCCTTGCACTACGCGAAGATTCCCATACCAACATATGCATATTGGTTTTATGAACGACCTACAAAGAAGAGAGTGATTGGTTTTGAAAAATCACACCGTTCTTTGTCAACCAAAGAGATCAACAAACTAAAGTGAATGGCCTCATGGCTTGCAACTGATTCATTCTCTGGCCAATTATTTAAGGATTCCTCAGTCGAATCTCCCTACCATTCTCCACACTTCCTTGGCAAAATGGCATCCTATTAGAAGATGGTAGATGGTTTCATTGTTATTCCCTTACAAAGGTCACGTAGTAGACCCTTGCCATGAGCATTTTCTCAAAGTCTCCCAAGTGAGTTTTGTTAAATAGGGCTAACCACATGAAAAGCCTAGTTTTTAAAGGAGCTTTGATTGGATAAGGCTAACCACATGAAGAACCTAGTTGATAAATAACACTAACCATATAATTTAATTTATTTTTTTCATAAAAATTTAAAAAGCTTAAATACACTTAAAATATCTCTCACAATCAAAATTAAAAAATTATAATTAATTTTATAAAAAATTTAAAAATTATCCTTTTTTCTATTAATATTAATATTTATATTTGTTAAGATAAAATTATATGAATATGTCCAAGACAAATA
This sequence comes from Picea sitchensis, assembly GCA_010110895.2. Classification (NCBI taxonomy): domain Eukaryota; kingdom Viridiplantae; phylum Streptophyta; class Pinopsida; order Pinales; family Pinaceae; genus Picea; species Picea sitchensis. The sequence goes on along the minus strand of SNQJ01S0211465.1, from coordinate 32,044 downwards.
CTACTTACAAGTCTATGGAATATTTTAGAATCCAATGTCAACCTCTCTCCTTCATAAAGAACCCATTATACTTATGCAACAACCATAAAATTTTATGTCCTTTTCCTTCTGGAACCATTATACTTATGCAACAACCATAAAATTTTCTCTCCTTTTCCTTCTAGAACCATTATACTTATGTAACAACCACCAAAAAAAATTTATTGAAATTAAGTTATATGAATATGTCCAAAACAGAATTACAACTCTAATAATGTTTTGGGAATATTTTAAACTCAAAGGAGAGTAAGATTAAGTTATATGAATATGTCCAAGAGACTTACAACTCTAATAAACTTTTGTGGGAATATTTTAAACTCCAAAGTCAACCTCTCTCCTTTTCTTTCTTTATGGACCATTATAATCATGCAACAACCACAAAATGATAAGCATTAGGAAAACAATTAACATGCAATTAGAAAGGACAATTGTCTTTATTGTCATGAGCACCCTCCTCGATGGTAAGAGTCCATTTCAAACAAATAGAAACTCCCTTAAGAGAGCTTGTCAGTTAGCTAAAAAAGAAGCCATCTCAATTACAAGAATGTTGTGTGGTCATTTTATGATTTGAAAAATCTCATTCACAAACAAAGAAAGGGATTCTTGACTACACAAAATGATAAGCATTAGGAAAACAATTAACATGCAATTAGAAAGGACAATTGTCTTTATTGTCATGAGCACCCTCCTCGATGGTAAGAGTCCATTTCAAACAAATAGAAACTCCCTTAAGAGAGCTTGTCAGTTAGCTAAAAAAGAAGCCATCTCAATTACAAGAATGTTGTGTGGTCATTTTATGATTTGAAAAATCTCATTCACAAACTAACAAAGGGATTCTTGACTAAGTAGTGATGTATTTTATTGGTTTGGATGAGTAACAAGGAAGAGTAGTCAAGTGTATTATAATTGGTGCAAGGTTTCTTAAAAATAAATTATTATATAAGTATTTCTATTGAATTAAATATTAATAAAAATAATTTTTTTTTCAAAATTATTTAAAATTAATAATTAATATTGATTATTATTTTAATTTTTTTTAATGAATTTAAATATTAATAAATATCAAATATCATTATTGTTTTATAACTTTATTAATATATGTTTTTCATTTAATTATTATATCAATTATATTTATATAAAAAAAATTACAACTTAATTAACATATTTATTTTATCTTATTAATACATTGTTATACTTTGTCCTTGAGGTACACGACAGTTAGTGATAGAGTGTGTTGTTAAGGCATTATGTGATGTTAAAGTCACCGGTTTGAAACCTACGGGGACAATAAATACAGCCATGTTAAGGGTTGGTGTGGCTCAGGCCAGGTGCGATCCCTTGTGATTTTGACAGCTTAGATGCCCCTGAGTCGCGGTTTCTCAGCCATAGGCTAGTCCCACAAGTCACAGACAAACTAGCAAACAAAAAAAAATGCAATATTATACTTTTTTGTCAATTGGGTTTAACTTGGGTGATTGGAAGGAATGATTGTTATCCTCACCACCTAAGTTCAACTCTCACAAATAACATCTTGAGCTCTTAACAAGTATATTGTTATAATGGCTTCAAATCATGTTGTTCACTAGTGGGGGTTTTATTATAATAGTCTTGATCCTTGTGTTGACAAGGCTTCAAGCTTTTGCAAAATCCAGTTTACCATATGCACCATCATCAAAATGAGAAGAAATGTTCTCTCTTTTGACTGTTATTACTTGACTGTCTTTGCTTGGTCTGATCCCTCCCGGAAGGCGATATCCTCGGATTTCGGTTTTGAGGGCAGTACAGAAATGTAAAAAAAATTATACCTTATATAAATTGGAGCAAATTTCTCTTGGAAAAGAGAAGAAATGCCAAACCAATTTCTCAGAATATATATTTTATGAAGAAAAAAAAATATTATTACAATTTAAAATATAACTTATCAATATCTTTTTTCATTTGATTCTTTTAAAATATTCATCACATACATCATTTATTTTATAAAAATATTTCTTTCATTCTATTGTTTTTAAATATTCATAATTCATGTTATTATACTTGTTGATAGGCATGGTATATAGTGTTGAGTTAGGTTTGACTTTCTATTAGTTCATGGTTGACCATAAAATATAAACCCATTTATCTAAAGTTTTAAAAAATAATGATTAATTTTAAATTTTAAATCTCATTTATCTGATATCTTATTGGCCAAAAACTTTGAAGTCTTATTGTTGCCTTCACTTCCCCCAATGTAAATATAATAAATATTTATGTCATCTAGTCATTTCATGCCTACTCCTTCTCTCCCTATCTCCTTAAACAATACTTTCATTATTATATTGGGCAGGTATATGCTACCTAATAGCCTTGTTTATAAATATACTTCTTTCATTTCACACATCATGACACTAACATTTTTTTCAAAATATCTATAAAACATGTTAATACCTATTAACATATTTATTTTATATTATTATTTTTTTTAAGAAAAAAGTTGTAATATTTTTATTTTAAAATAAAAAAGTGATTTTACATGCAATCATAACGTCCTTCAGTTTAATCAAGAAGCATTACTTGCGAAAAAAAAAAATCTTGTTAACTCATTTCTTGTAGCTTACCAACTACAAACTATACACAGATTTAACTAGATTCTTATACCCATAATTAAATGCATCCACAACATTCTAAATGAACATGAATACAACTAATAAATCATTTAAAACAACACATAAATCCATTCTCATACACAGTTAAATAAATCAATTTATCTCATGAAATAACTCAGAAAATAGATAAACACTTATCTTTTTAAAACACTTGTGCAACAGCTGCTTGGAAAAGACATTCCACCCAACCATAGACTTGTTGTTATAATTATCAATAGCAAGTCACCCCCGAGTTGGGGCTAGGGATCCACAAATGAAGGGTGTCTCTCACAGTCCACTTACAGTTCAATATCCCACAACCCATTGGTATCCTCCTACAGTTATCCCGAATTTCCTCTAGATCTCTTCCCTTGACCTCCCAAACTAAGGAATGTACATATTTAGTATTCCCAATCCATCATGCACCCCATTTGTTTATCAAGGTCTCTCTGGCACGGGTAACCAAGAATCTCTCTACTAGGAACTCAAGGGAAACTCATTGTCAGGAAAACTATCAACCAACACTTGTTGTTACAATGTAACTCCCACAAGAGTTCACTCTTTAGGCATGAAAACCTGGCTCTTCAATCTTCAACTCCAGACACTCCAAAAATGCTCTAGCACGCTCTATAATTTACCAAGCCTTCTTACTCTAGCTTCAATGCTCTTCTTTCCTGCTCTTTGCTTGTTGTTCACCTAAAAAGTGAATGTGAAAAACTGCCTATACTCCCCATACGAATTTCCTATATTTTCCAAAGACAGTTGACTGCTCAATTTGCCCCTCTGCCCAATATTGATTGTACTTCAACCCCATGATTCCAATAAATATGGGATGTGACTCTAACACCCACCCTGTGACATGAGTTTAATGATTGGGCTATCATACACTCAAACAAAAATAGAAGTTATCCCAAATGATAATAAAATTCATAAATCTGGTGTTTGGATTAATACCCATGAATCATTTCCGCCTTGGACCCCTCTTAGACACTCCTAAGCATTCCCTTCTCTTGTGGATTAATCAGCTCCCATCTTTGTCCACATTCTCAGCAGTTGGTATCACATTATATTTATTAAAATCATAAACTATAATTTGCATATTACATCGCTTGGCCATAGCCACATTCATATCTACATTATGCATTAATTAAACTGGGGGTTATAATGGGGATATTACAACAACAAACATATGAGGACATAAAATCATAAATATGTTAATTGCGCTATTCAACCATCTAATCACTATGTTATCGACTAAGATTAATATAATGATGAAAAAATATCTTTCTTACAACATAGTCAATTAACCAAGCCATAACGACCATCATATCTAGATTGAAATCAATTTCCAAACCATCCTATACACAACAACATTATCAGTATATAAAGACCTTGGCTTACTACCCATGAGAAAAGATAATAAATCAAATATTTGTCTTGCAAGAAAGGTTGTGATAGTCTCATTCTTTGTCTAAGTGATGTCAAGAATACCTTCTTGACCATCCACTACATGTTTCGACAAAACATCTATTATTCCATTAATCCTCCTAAAAATATGGTTGCAAGAGAAGTGACATCCCATCGGAAGACAATAGATAGTTTCATTATTATTCATATTCAAAGAGCACATACTAGGCCCCTATCGTGAACATTTCATGAGAATCTTCCATAAGAGAGATTTGTTAGATAGCACTAATGACATGAAGAGCCTAGTTTTTAAGGGAGCTTTAATACTCTGGATCTTGGACCATTGTTGGAGATGCATTATATTCTTTGCATGTGGACTACACCATGTGCAAATCTAATAACCACATTAGTGGGGGGGAAAGGTTGTGGGTGCAACACCGAGGGCAGCTTGTTATCCCCCTCTCTAGGAAGATTTATAGGGAGGGGGTGATATCCTTAACACGTCAAGGTTTTGGGAAACACCCCATTTTTTTTTTGCATCCATTTTTGCTCGTTTTTTGCCTATTTTTATGCTTTTGCGGTTAATGGCTTTTCAACCTGTTGTAAACTAGTATTTATTAAGGGATTACAGTTGTAATCTAATTCACGATAATGAAATAAGGGTTTTGGATGCTACAAAATAGCTAAATATTATATGGTGAATGGTCAAGTTAATTCAACGAAGAAGATAGAAATGCAACTCTAATTAGGTTGGTTTTCTTGGTTAAGGGTTTCCAGGGTAAATCCCTATGTACTACATATGTTCCATTGTTGTTATTTCTATTTTGCTTAAGAACCTATATGCATTGCTTCACTTGCATAGGTTTAAAACTTACAACCCCTACCACTTAATCGCCTCCTCCAACCCTTCTCAAAACATTTTGGTATATCCTAGTCTCGTTATGTAGCAACCACATATAGGGTTTTGGACCAAACTAAAGAGTCATATTCCAATCAAATTTTGACTAAGTTTATGGATAGGGTTTGTAAAATATATTTTCCATTATTGAGTTTGATCATCAGTCATCCCTAACTCCTTTATTGATTTCCACCCTCTCTCTAGTATATAGTTATGTTAGGAGAATGAGCATATGCTAAAGTGAGAATATTGTTATTTCTAAGAGAGACCAATAGTTCATTAAAGAATTTGAGTGCTCCTCCACATCTAAGACACATATCCATACCAATGTTAACTTTGGTACCATTCCATATCTTCACGCCAACCATTATCTACCAAAAGGGAAGGAGAGAAATAATCCTCTCTAGATTATGGGTGCATTCTGAAATTTTTTATTGGGATTTTAAGTCCATTATTCCAATGAGAGGGGATCCACATAATTTTGGAATATGACCCTTTTCCATAATCCTTCTTCAAACAAAACCTCCAAAGGCTATTTGCAAACAACACCTTTCTAGAGAGAAAAATGCTTTTAAGCCCCCATCTTCTCAGGTCCTTAGGAATGGCTACTCTGATCCATTTAACTGGTGGCATGTCTTCCTTCTCTTTTTTCCCATTCCATGGGAAGTTAAAAAAAATCATCCTTATCTTAGTTGATATCCCTCTAGGAATATTTGATGTGTCGATTAAAATACGCTACCTAAAAAGGCAACAAATCCATGATGGCTCTTTTTTATCACAACACAATCTTATGGAAGAGGATGGAAGATTTCTAAACATTATCCTCCATCCCTGTTGCTTTACTATATACTTCAAGTACTTGATGATATATTTAGGAATATCTAATATACCCATCTCCAAAAATCGGTACATCATCAGCTAATAATAAGTGGATTGGAATTAAATTCCTTGTAAGCCTCTAGCAAAATGTTCATAGATTGGGTATCTACGCATCCCTTCTGCTACTAATAGGAAGAGAAGGGGGATAAGGAACATCCTTGACACAATCCCCTAGTAGATCAGAATAAATAAGCATCATAACCACTAATAAGTAAGGAGAGTGAAACCGAGGAATAACAACCCTCCACCCAATTGAAAAAATCACAACTAAAGAGATCATGCAATATCATCAATCAAAGGTAAGACCAACTAACCTTATCATAATTATTAGAGAGGTCATGATAAATGAGGTTATTTTCCTTTCCTTAATAGAGTGGAGACCTTCCTAGGTAATCTGAATTGCTTCATGTATCTACCTATCCTTAAAAAAAACCAAACTACTCACATGAAATAATGGAAGAAAGAACAGATTCGAGCCTTCTCGATACAACCTTAGATATAATCTTATAATTGTAAGATTACATAACAAAATGGGTCTAGAGTCTTCAAAGGATTTCATGGCACCTTTTTTAGATGCCATGGCTGAACAAGTAGAATTAATGGCTCTGAACACCTTCCCATATTTTCATGATTTTTCAACAACCAAAAGTAAATCATCTCCTATCAAATCAAAGAATCCAAAGTAGAATTTGATTGGCCACCCATCTAGCTCAATACTATTATCCTTTTGAAATGTATCCATGACTACCTCCAATTCTTCCTTGGTTATTTCATCTATCAACTCCTAATTCTATTCATAATCAACAAATATAGGAAAATAGGTAGAGAGTTCCACTATTTTGGTTATATAAGCTATTTGAGGTTCCTTGTAGAGCTTTTGGAAGTGGTTTACACCAATCCATAGAATGTCCTCGAACTTATTGACCTGATCTCCATCCCTTAACTCCACATTATATTTGTCATCTTCCTCATCCTTTCATAATTATGAAATAATCGAGTATTTTCATCACCTTCAACATGCCAAACCACTCTACTCTTTTGCCTATTATTGTTGTTGTTGTTGTTAAGATGTTCCAAATACTTGAAACAATTAAGTCATCCTCATAGAAAGTGCAACTTGCATTATCCCTATAATAGATTATTATTTCCTCTTCCCTTGATGTGAGTTTCCATTGTGATTCCTTGAATTTTCTCTCAACCCATTCCATGGTTACATTCTTGACCCTCTATAGGTTTTCACTGAATTAGAACATTGTTGAATCCTCGAGGTTCACATTGATATGCCTCCATTCTAATTTGACCAACTCTAGAAAGACATGATCTTAAATCCAAAAGGGGTAGTATTTGAAGGGTCTCGAAGGATTATCCTCTTACTTCTCCATTTATAGGATTATTGGAACACGGTCAAACACCCCTCCATTTCCAATCTTTCATCTTATCCTCTTGGATTCCTTTATAATTTTATTTTCGATTAAGAATATGTTTAACCTTTTACTAATACCTTCATAGCCTACCTTGTTGTTTCTCCACGTAGGCATCAAATTTAGAGGTTCCAAATCACACAAGTTGCATTAATCAATTTTATGAATTGGAAAATTCACTAGAGTACCCCCCCCCCAAATTATCATATTGTCCCTTCTAACTAATGGATCGTTGGAAAATAAGCCTTGGAATTCCTTTCTCTATTGAAAGGGCCCATAAATGTTGATGAAAGAAAACCACTTACCTACCTCTTGAGAGTAAATTTATACACAAATTGCATATGGAAGGAAGGAAGGAAGTATCCCTTGCTTAGATTGACTTATTCCATACTATAGCCAACCCTTGCTTAGATTAACTTATTCCATACTATAGCCAACCCTCTTGATCTCCCCTCAACACTGTTATGGGATAAATCGGTAGGTGAAGACACTAACTGATCTCCCTAGATCCACCTAGATCTATAACAAAACACACCAGAACATGACGCTTTCCTTAAGTTTTAGATATTGAATTTACTAACTAAAGAGGGATAGGTGACATATTGTTTAAACACAGCTTCCTCTCGCCATCACCATCCTATCTCCATTCCAACGCTCATACAATGATGAACCTGCAAAAG
>SNQJ01S0211465.1:0-13634 GCA_010110895.2 Picea sitchensis | reverse complement strand
TGTAAAATACATCTTGCTATGAAAACCCCCCAAAAATAGAACAATAAGTTACGGCAAAAAATCGCGGTTTTTTCCGGAAAAACCCTGAAAAATTGTTGAATTTAGAATGCTCATAACTTTACTTCCCGAACTCCGTTTCGGCTGATTGTTTTTTTGAAATTGGGTATTTTTCCGAGAGGAATTCAAATACCCAATTTTTTTTTCCAAATTCAGCTCGTAAAACTTTATATCTGAACCTGAAGTGCGCCGCCCTCTTTTTCTTCTCTAAAAAAAAAAAATTTCTGCAAAAAGAGAAAACAAATTTTCCCTTCTTTGGCCAAGGAAAGTGCTTTGATACCAATTGTTAAGTACCTATACCAGATCTGCAAATATATTTCATAAATAACCAAGAATAAACCATAAACCATTCACCATAACAATGAACACAAGAAATAGAGAAAACCATTGAGGTAGGGTAACACCATATATTAATCCTTATGGAAGGATAAAACTCCTCAAGCAATCTTTGCTTGTACAATCAGAATATTCTTCACTATGTTTCATTACATTGCCTAGACTTCTTTATATAGCTCTCCCTATCTCTTAGGAACCTTCTAGAGAGCCTTCTTACATTTATTACATCCAACTACCATAGTGAGCCTTTATTAATATAGTGGACCTAGTCCACCTTACATTGAATGACCACATTCCCATATATTAAATGACTTTCACTAATAACACATAACTACATTCCCATTGGGTACCTCCCTAGGTACCCCATATTACCTCCCTAGGTATACCACATACCTTATCTCCCTAGGTATACCACAACCTCCCTAGGTATACCACATCTTCCCTTCTTACATTGCCTATCCTTCTATTTATACATACAAAATAGGCCTAAACATGGGTAAACCCATGGGCTGACATCCCATTCCCGTTACATATTCCCAAAAACCCAAAAAGGGGCCCAAAAGGGGGCCGAGATCCCGTGATCTCCGCTTCATCTTGCACTCCTCCTTCGACAGGTTGTCGACATCTCAAAATAGGTCAACATGACCAAGAAACTCCTGAAACTTGGTCAAGGGCCAACAATCATCATGAGTATCATCATTACTATCATCATCATCTAGTAGAAATCATCAAAACATATCGTCGTACTTGTTATTGGTATTCTTCTATCGTAGAAAATATCACAATATACATGAGCCTCATTTAGCTATATTGGTGATCCATCTCTACCACCATGTGTCTATCACCTCGGGTCATTCTTGTCCCATGACAATAACCATGACCACATCGGAGCCATAAACACCTGATGGTGATCCTCTCATAGGTTCACTCTATGAATGCATTCATCTCAATGTTATCAGACACGTGAAATTGCACCTCGAGTCTTCATTCCATCGAACACTACGTCGGGGCACATCTACTCTGGATGTAGATGTTCCCTATCTCCCCTGGTATGTAGCCCATTTCTTGCAGAGATAGATTCGACCCAATGCTAATCAGGGCTACTCACCTACTCATGAGTTAACTTCTCATCTACTCATCGGCGTTTCAAGGGCCAATGCAATTCACACATAGGATATCTAGCAACAACTCAAATATTCAGTCCATTGAAGATTACATATGGGCCTATTCCCACATGATCAAGTCTGTCTGATCAATCTTGGTATATCGACACAATGTTTCAATCATCAATACTCCCCCAGGGTAACATTTGCATTCTTTCCAAGCTTATCCCAGACATAGGCTTAGTGAAAATGTCATCTATCTTCTCATCTATGGATAAGTGATGGAGCCTCACTACTCCTTTGTGCACCATGTCTCTGATGAAGTCTCACAATATCCTTCACTCAAATTCTAAATTCAACTCCCTCTATCTGAGAGAATCCTCAAACCATGATTTCATCTGCTGCATGACCCTTTGCATCCTGCAAAGTGTCACAAAACCAAGCTCTCTTCTTCCTAATCAATGACTCCCTATGAATTCTAACTCCCTCTAAAGTTTGACTCCCGCTGAGTCCTTTAAAGTTTGTTTTTCTTATTGTCATACATTTCTTGTTCCTAACCTAGAACTAGGGGCTCCCATACCAGGGATAATGGCCCTTCTAACAAATATAAGAATTTTGGCCTCCCGTACTAGGATAATAACCAAGATGGCATTCCATAGGGATAATAACCACAATGGCATCATGTACTAGGATAATAACCAAACCAAAAATAAAAATGGACTCCTGTACTAGGGAAAATGGTCCAATAAAAAAGAAAATTAATTAAAATAACCAAATTATACTCATATTGATATTTTTAGAGATTCTCCTTATGTATTTAGTAGAAATAATTGTCACCACATTTAGTCTTATTTTGTGGATGTTCATAAGCTATCGATGCATGTTGCCTTTCTTTTATTTTCCTTTGAGGACAATCTCTAGCATAGTGACCAAACTCATCACAAATGTAGCATTGGATCTTTGAAAGATCCTTCTTCTTTCTTGATGGTCCTGTATTTTTATTCTGGAATTTCTCATTCCCTTTTCTAGAATTGGCTTCAAATGATTTCTCTTCTTCTTATTCTTCTTATTCTTCTTCTTCTTCTTCTTCTTTAGGGGGTTTCTGCAAGATCTTTCTGGATAGAATTTGGGTTTCTTGTTGAACACAATCAAACCATAGATGGTCAAACTTGGTTATTTTTTACATCTGAAAATGCTCTAAATAAATGGCTCCCATGATATTGGTAATCCATTAAGAGATATAGTGACAAGTTCTATGTCTATAACTTCATATCCAATATCTTTAAGTTGATCTTTTATTTCGGAGACATTTGTTAAATATTTTTCGATTGTATATTACTTTGACATCTTGATGCATCAGTGTTGATTTCTAAAAGCTAACTTTCTGCTAATTTTCTTGCTTTCAAATAATTTTACCAAGGCATTGTACATTTTCTTGGTAGTCTTTAGTTCTGCAATATGTGGAAGCAGATGCTCTCAAGAAAAATCTACCTGGATTATTCTGGTCATTACTTATTTCTTCGTGTGCTTGACCTTCTCTTCATCTTCTACTGGCTCAGGAATGTCCTGGTTTATGTAGTCCAGAAGATCATTTTCTTTTAAGATAAGAAGTAACTTAATATTATATGCTCTGAAGTTGGTGGCACCTTCCAATATTTATTCTACTCAAAAATTGGTCTTCATGATTGTTTTGACTTTGACCTTGACCTGTCAAACTTTGAATTTGACCAAAAAATACAACCTTGATGTTATTTATGGTTGAGGGCACCAGGAGATATGTTGGGTTAGGGTGCACTAGAATATCCAAGAATTAGGTCCAATGCTTCACTGAAATCGCCCAATAATTCAGGTGTATGGTTTGTTGCAGCTGCAAAATCATAAACCATAGTTGCAGTTGTAACTAGTTCTACAACAAGCTTGAAAACGAAATTTTGATCTACCTTCCAGTAGTTTAACTATTCTGAAGGTAGTTTGGGCCCATAACCTTTCATAATAATGTATATTTTCTCGTTTAACCATAGAAAATTATACACCATTTTCACCCATCCACGAGCAAAAAATACACCCTCGAGCAACTTAACCTTTGACAGAAAGAATGATTATGGGAATCCACACCAAAACCAACAAATCACCAAGAGAGCCACCTTCTACAAGGGTAGCACACAGGATAAATTACCGGAAAGACTGAACAAGAGAAAACCATACAATTGCATTTGTTGTTTCTCCTCCTCCAAACATGTGCATTGTTTCTGGTTTCCTGAGTGAGAGTGAGTGAACAAATGAGTCAAGACATCCTCTATTCATATTAATCTATCCAGTGACTTTTCTGGCTAGGCCGACCTGACTTTCTGGTAATTATATTTTTTGTTTATCTTTTTCTTATGAGGCCGACATGTCTTATTGGAGGATAATACCTTAATATTATATACTTTTTTGAGACGACATGTCTTCTATGGTTTTCACACATCTATTTATGGTTTCTCTTTCTTCCAGAATATTCTATTCTAGTGAAAGGTTATATATGGAGGTTAATACCTCCCATAACTACCATAATATCAACACTCCCTCTTATATAGGGAGGTATTAATGGTCTCAAACATATACATCCACATTCACATGGCATGGGAAAGAATCGCATAGTCTTGTACACCATTATATAGGTAGCATCATCATAAGTATCATCATTACTATCAGCATCATCTGGTAGCAATCATCAAAACATATTGTCACATTTTTTCTTGGTATTCTTCTATCATAGACAATATCACAGTATCCATGAGCCTCATTTATCTATATTGATGATCCATTTCCACCACCATGTGTCTAGCACCTTGGGTCATTCTTTTCTCATGACAAGAATCATGACCACATCGGAGCCACAAACACCTCATGGTGATGCTCTCATAGGGTCACTTTGTGAATGCATTCAGCTCAATGTTATCGAACACGTGGAATTGTACCTCAAACACCTCAAGTCTTCATTCCATCGAAGACTACGTCGGGGCACATTTACTCTGGATGTAGATGTTCCCTATCTCCCCTAGTCTACAACCCAATTCTTGTGGATATAGAGTCGGCCCGATTCTTATCAGGGCTACTCACCTACTCATGAGTTAACTACTCACCTACTCGTGAGAATTTCAAGTCCCAATGCAACTCACACATAGGATATCTAGTAGCAACTCGAATCTTCGGTCCGTTTAATATTACATCTGGGAATATTCCCACATAATCAAGTCCATCTAATCAATCTTGGAATATTGGTATGATGTTGCAATCATTAATACTCCCCGAGGGAAACATTTGCATTCCTGCCAAGATTTTTCCATATAGAGGCTTAGTGAAAATGTAATTTATATGCTCATCTATGGATAAGTGATGGAGCCTCACTATGCCTTCCTACACCATGTCTCTGATGAAGTCCTACAATATCCTTCACTCAAATTCTGAAGTCAACTTCATGTATCTAAGAGAATCCTCGGACCACACTTTCATCTGTTGCATGCCCCTTTGCATCCTGCAAAGTGTCATTAAACCAAGATTGCTTCTTCCTAATCAATGACTCCCTCTGAAGTATGACTCCCTCTGAGTCCTTTCAAGTATGTTGTTCTTGTTGTCATACATTTCTTGTTCCAAACCTAGAACTAGGGACTCTCGTACCAAGGATAATGGCCCTTATAACAAAAATAAGAAGTTTGGCCTCTTGTACTAGGATAATAACCATGATGGCCTCCCATAGGGATAATAACCACAATGGCCTCATGTACTATGATAATAACCAAACCAAAAATAAAAATGGACTCTCGTACCAGGGAAAATGGTCCAATACAAAAGAAAAATAATTAAAATAACTAAATTATACTTATAGTGAGATTTGTATAGATTCTCTTGATGTATTTAGTAGAAATAATCATCATCAAATTTAGTCTTCTTCTGTGGATCTTCATCACCTATCGATGCATGTTTCCTTTCTTTTCTTTTCCTTTGAGGACAATCTCTATCATAGTGACCAAACACGCCACAAATGTAGCATTGGATATTTGAAATATCCTTCTTCTTTCTTGATAGCCCTGTATTTTTCTTCTAGAATTTCCCTTTCCCTTTTCTGGCATTGGATGAAAATGCGTTCTCTTCGTCTTCTTCTTCTTTTGGGGGTTTATGGAACATCTTTCTGGATAGAATTCAGGTTTCTTATTGAACACAATCAGACCATAGATGGTAAAACTTGGGTAGTTTTTACATCTGCAAATGCTCTAAATAAATGGCTATCATTATAATGGAAATCCATTAAGATATATAATGACAAGTTCTACATTTGGAACTTCATATCCAATAGCCTTAAGTTGATCTCTTATTTTGAAGACCTTTGTTAAATATATGTTGATTGTTTCTAACTTTGACATATTGATGCATCAGAGTTGATTTCTCAAAGCTAACTTTCTGCTAATGTTCTTTCTTTCAAATAATTTTACCAAGGCATTGTAAATTTTCTTGGCAGTCCTTAGCTCTACAATATGTGGAATCAAATTCTCTCTAACAGAATCTACCATGATTCTTCTGGTCATTACTTCTTTCTTCTTGTGCTTGACCTTCTCTTCATTTTCTACCAGCTCAGGAATGTCCTGGTTTAGGTAGTCCAGAAGATCATTTTCTTCTAAGATAAGAAGTAACTTAATCTTCCATGCTCTGAAGTTGGTGGCACCTTCCAATCTGTCTTCTACTCTGAAACTAGTCTTCATGACTGTTTTGACTTTGACCTTGACCAGTCAAACTTTAACTTTGACAAGTCACACTTTGACTTTGACTGAAAAATCCAACCTTGATTTTTTTTATGGCTGAGGGCACCAGGAGATGCGTTGGGTTAGGGAGCAATAGAATATCTGGGAATTAGGTCTAATTCTTCACTAAAAGTGCCCAATAATTTAGGTTTCAGGTTTTTTGTAGCTGAAAAATCATAAAACCTAGTTGTAGCTGCAACTGGTGCTACAACGAGCTTGACAAGGAACTACTAATCTACCTTCCAACGGTTAGACTATTCTAAAGGTAGTATGGGACCATAACCTGTTAAAATAATGTATATGTGCTCGTTTCACCATAGACAATGCTACACCATTGTCACCCATCCATAGGCACAAAATCCACCTCTAATCACCTTAACCTTTGACATAAAGAATGATTCCAGGAAGCCACACCTTAATCTTTTTCCTGTGAGTCTGACTTGTCTTCCTTGAGGACAATACCTTAATATTATATATTCTACTGAGCTGACATGTCTTATTGGGGTTTCACACATCTTTTTAGGGTTTCTCTTGCTTCTGAAATATTCTATTCTAGTCAAAGGTTACATATGGAGGTTAATACCTCCCATAGTTACCATAATATCAACACTCCCTCTTATCTAGGGAGGTATTAATGGTCTCAAAAACACCCATCCATCTTCACATGGCATGGGAAAGAATCACATAGTATTGTAGACCCTTCTACATATAGCATCATCATAAGTGTCATCATTACTATCAACATCATCTGCTAGCAATCATCAAAACATATTTTCATACTTGCTCTTGGTATTCTTATGTCATAGACAATATCACAATATCCATGAGCCTCATTTAGTTATATTGATGATCCATCTCCACCACCATGTGTCTAGCACCTCGGGTCATTCTTGTCCCATGAAAAGACTCATGAACACATTGTAGCCACAAACACCTCATGGTGATCCTCTCATAAGGTCACTCTATGAATGCATTCAGCTCGATGTTATCGGACATGTGGAATTTCACCTCGAGTATTCAGTCTATCAAAGACTATATTGGGGCACATATACTCTGGATGTATATGTTCCCTATCTCCCCTGTTTTGTAGCCCAATTCCTATGGAGATAGAGTCGACCCGATGCTTATTAATACTACTCACCTACTCGTGAGAGTTTCAAGGCCCGATGCAATTCACACATAGGAGATCTAGAAACAATGTGAATCTTCAGTCCGTCGAAGATTACATCTGAGCCTATTCCCACATGATCAAGTCTGTTTGATCAATCTTGGAATATCAACACAATGTTTCAATCATCAATACTCCCCGAAGGAAACATTTTCATTCATACCAAGCATGTCCCAGACAGAGGCTTAGTGAAAATTTCATCTATCTGCTCATCTATGGATAAGTGATGGAGCCTAGTTCCTCCTTCTTGCACCATGTCTCCGATGAAGTTTTGCAATATCCTTCACTCAAATTCTAAATAAAACTCCCTCTATCTGAGAGATCCTCGAAACATGTTGTTGTATGTTGCATGCCCATTTGCGTCCTGCAAATTTTCACGAAACCAAGCTCGCTTCTTCCTGATCAATTACTCCCTCTGAAGTCTGACTCCTTCTAAATTATGACTCCCTCTGAGTCCTTTCAAGTATGTTGTTCTTGTTTTCATACATTTCTTGTTCCTAACCTAGAATTAGGGGCTCTCGTACCAGGGATAATGGCCCTTCTAAAAAATATAGGAAGTTTGGCCTCCTGTACTAGGATAATAACCAAGATGGCCTCCCATAGGGATAATAACCACAATGGTCTCATGTACAAGGATAATAACCAAACCAAAAAATAAAAATTGACTCTCGTACTAGGGAAAATGGTCCAATACAAAAGTAAAACAATTAAAATAACTAAATTATACTTATAGTGAGATTTGTAGAGATTCTCCTGATGTATTTAGTAGAAATAATCGTCACCACATTTAGTCTTCTTCTGTGGATGTTCATCAGATATCAATGCATGTTGTCTTTGTTTTCTTTTCCTTTGAGAAAAAACTCTAGCATAGTGACCAAATTCATCAGAAATGTAGCATTGGATCTTTGAAAGATCCTTCTTGTTTCTTGATGGTCCTTTATTTTTCTTATGGAATTTCCCTTTCCCTTTTCTGACATTGGCTGCAAATACTTGCTCTTCTTCTTCTTCTGGGGTTTTCTGAAACATATTTCTGGATAGCATTCGGATTTCTTCTTGGACACAATTAGACCATAGATGGTCAAATTTGGGTAGCTTTTTACGTCTACAAATGCTCTAAATAAATGGCTCCCATAATATTGGTAATCCATTAGGAGATATAGTGACAAGTTCTGTGTCTGGAACTTCATCTCCAATAGATTTAAGTTGATCTCTTATTTTAGAGACCTTTGTTAAATATATGTTTATTGTATCTGAATTTGACATCTTGATGCATCGGAGATGATTTCTCAAAGCTAACTTTCTTCTAATGTTCTTGCTTTGAAATAATTTTTACCAAGGCATTGTGCATTTTCTTAGCAGTCTTTAGTTCTGCAATATTTGGAATCAGATGCTCTCTAACAGAATCTACCAGGATTCTTCTGGTCATTACTTATTTCTTCTTGTGCTTGACCTTCTCTTCATCTTCTACCGGCTTAGGAATGTCTTGGTTTATGTAGTCCAGAAGATCATTTTCTTCTAAGATAAGAAGTAACTTAATCTTCCATGCTATGAAGTTGGTGGCACCTTCCAATCTGTCTTCTACTCTGAAACTGGTCTTCATGACTATTCTGACTTTGATCTTGACCAGTCAAACTTTGACTTTGACCCAAAAATACAACCTTGACATTTTCTATGGATGAGGGCACCAAGAGATGCCTTGGGTTAGGGCACACTAGAATATCCAGGAATTAGGTCCAATGCTTCATTGAAAGTTCCCAATAATTTAGGTTTAGGGTTTACTACATCTGCAAAATTAGAAACCATAGTTACAGCTACAACCGATGCTACAAGGAGATTGACAAGGAACTCTCGATCTACCTTCCTATGGTTAGACTTTTTTGAAGGTAGTGTGGGTCCATAACCTGTTAGAATAATGTAGATGTTCTTGTTTAACCATAAACAATGCTACACCATTGACACCCATCCATAGGCACAAAACTGACCCCCGAGCACCTTAAACTTTGACAGAAAGAATGATTTCAAGAAGCCACACGAGAACCAATAGATGACCAAGAGATTGCACCTTCTCCAAGGGTAGCACATAAGAGCAAGTACCAGAAAGATTGAACAAGAGAAAATCGTACAATTGCAGTTGATGTTGCTCCTCCTCCAAACTTTCACAATGTTTCTTCCTGAGTGAGAGTGAGTGAACAAATGATCCAATATGTCCTCTATTTATATTAATCTATCCAGTGACTTTTCTGGCTGGGTTGACCTAACTTTTTGGTGATTATGTTTTTTTTTATCTTTTTCCTGTGAGGTTGACTTGTCTTCCTGGAGGATAATACCTTAATATTATATATTATGCTAAGCTGACATTTCTTCTAGGGTTTTCACACATCTATTTAGGGTTTCTCTTGCTTTCAAAATATTCTATTCTAGTTAAAGGTTACATATGGAGGTTAAAACCTCCCGCAGCTACCATAATATCAACACTCCCTCTTAGCTAGGAAGGTATTAATGGTCTCAAACACATACATCCATATTCACATGGAATGGGAAAGACTCACATAGTCTTGTATACCATTCTACAAGTAGCATCATCATAAGTATCATCATTACTATCAGCACCATCTCGTAGCAATCATCAAAACATATCGGCATACTTGTTCTTGGTATTCTTCTATCATAGAAAATATCACAATATCCATGAGCCTCATTTAGCTATATTGATTATCCATCTCCAACACCATGTGTCTAGCACCTCAGATCATTCTTGTCCCATGAAAATAATAATGACCACATCAGAGCGAGAAACACCTCATGGTGATCCTCTCATAGGGTCACTCCATGAATGCATTCATCTCTATGTTATCGGACACGTGGAATTGGACGTCGAGTCTTCATTCGAAGACTACGTCGGGGCACATCTAATCTAGATGTAGATGTTCCCTATCTCCCATGTTCTGCAACCCAGTTCATGTGTAGATGGATTCATCCTGATGCTTATCAGGGATACTCACCTACTCGTGGTTTAACTACTTACCTACTCATGAGAGTTTCAAGGCTCGATGAAATTCATACATAAGAGATCTATCATGAACTCGAATCTTCAGTACATCGAATATTACATCTAGGCCTATTCCCACATGATCAATTCCATCTGATCAGTCTTGGAATATTGGCACATTGTTTCAATCCTTAATACTCCCCCAGGGAAACATTTTCATTCCTGCCAAGCTTGTCCTAGACAGAGGCTTAGTGCAAATGTCATCTGTTTTCTCATCTGTGGATAAGTGATGGAGCCTCACTGCTCCTTCCTGCACCATGTCTCTGATGAAGTCTCATAATATTCTTCACTCAAATTCTGAAGTTAACTCCCTCTATCTGAGAGAATCCTTGGACCACACTTTTCTCTGTTGCATGCCCCTTTGCATCATGCAAAGTGTCACAAAACCAAGTTGTCTTCTTCCTAGTCAATGACTCCCTCTGAGTCCTTTCAATTCTATTGTTCTTGTTGTCATACATTTATTGTTCTTAACCTAGAACTAGGGGCTCGCATACCAGAGATAATGGCCCTTCTAACAAAGATAATAAGTTTGGCCTCCTATACTAGGATAATAACCAAGATGGCCTCCCATAGGGATAATAACCACAATGGCCTCATGTACTAGGAAAACAACCAAACGAAAAAGAAAAATGGACTTTTGTACCAGGGAAAATGGTCCAATACAAAATAAAAATAATTAAAATAACTAAATTATACTTATAGGGATATTTGTAGAGATTCTCTTGATGTGTTTAGTAGAAATAATCGTCGTCACATTTAGTCTTATTTTGTGTATGTTCATAATCTATTGATGCATGTTTCCTTTCTTTTCTTTTCCTTTGAGGAAAGTCTATATCATAGTGACCAAACTCATCACAAATGTAGCATTGGATCTTTGAAAGATCCTTCTTCTTTCTTGATGGTCCTCTATTTTTCTTCTAGAATTTACCTTTCCCCTTTCTGGCATTGGATGCAAATGCTTGATCTTCTTCTTCTTAACACGATTGATACAATTAAATAATTCTAATGTTTATAGATGTGATATAGTGGATATAATAATATAACAAAATATCAACACCCTCTAATTCCTCTAAATTTTTATCATTAGGAAGAGAATAATAAAATAACAATTCAATTAATAAAGTGAAATAGCTAGTAATCTATAATTAACAATTTCTCAAGGGTAGGAGGTCTAAATTTGCCACATCCATTTTTTTTGTCTCTCGATGTGATCCACTTCTCATTCGCCTCTCTTGTGATATTTTCCTTGTCTTCTCACTTGTGATATTTTCCTTGTCTTCTCACTTGTGATATAGTGTCAAAAATGCAACCCTCCTTAACAAATAATTTATCTTGTCTTGTTAATCCCTTTAGAAACTTTCTGATATTTTCATTAAACATTTCTACAAAAGGAAAAAAACTAGTATCTGTAATGATTATAATTATAGATGAAAGTATTCATAAAATAAATACATATATTTCAACATTATATACACTTCATAAAGTATGTAATTACAATTCACTCATGAAGGGCCATCTTGATATTTTGAAAAAAAGTCCCCTTTTCATGACATTTCTTCCTATGTCCCCCCTGTGTTCGGTATCATCTCTCAATCCTTAATGTAAAAGAATTATAATGATATGATGACAATTTAAATATACAAAATTCATGGAATAAAATATATGCATACTATATATTAAAATATAATGTCTTAAGACACCTTAACAATTAATGAAATAATTAAAGATGAACAGAAAACACACTGCCAATAGGGAATCTCTGAGAAACCTACTAATTAATTTTAACTTTCTAAAGGACTTCTCTATAAGTCCAATGTGTCATTTTTTAGAAGCTTGAATTAGGTATCCAAGTCCTTAGTTTTCCTCCCCTATGCGCCCCTACTCCACCCAAGTATAACTACTAAGACATTTGGATTGCAAGTGGAAAGACCATAAAACATGTCAAGATGATTGATTATGAGACAACTAAAAAAAATGAGATACAGATGGGATTACACACATGGTCAAAGTGTTGCACAAGTAAAAAGATGGAATTTTATGATAATGAGGGAAGAGAGGACAATACAATCCATGCATGAAAAAATGGTAGCTGAATTATGAATAGATGGATTAAAGGAGATTGATAGAAAACAAGTATGTATCATCTCACAAAGAAGGGTGGATACAAGCAAGAAGGGGATAAGAATTATGGGGGAAAGAAGAGGAGGAGGAGAAAGAAGTTGGTGGTAATGGGGAGAATAATGATGGTAGATAGAATAAAAAGGGAGGAGGCAATGAAGGGCGGTGATGAGTCCAAAGGTGATAGTGAAGACAAAAAAAACTTCAATCAATACAAATGAAGCCCCTATTCCTATATATGTCATCATGAATGTTCATTGCCACCAAATCTTTAGTGATGAAAACCCAAATGTTTGTTCTATAATGTAGCTCTCATAGAGCACTATTATCATATAGTTTTTCTAGGAATGCTTGAATAATTGGGGAACTGCATGGTTGTGATTTGATTATATGAATAGTTGATCAAACCCATTGAAATCAATGAAGATGATAGATACAAATTCTTGTGCATGGATCTAGGCTAGGGCGTATCACAACACTACTTTGAAACTTGAATGGTGGTTGTTTTTCTCCTTCCCATATATTAAACTAGTGTAGTGTATTACCTTGAAGAGAAAATATGGGTTTTAGGGAGTGGAAAATGTAGTTGGAGAGTACATATCCAAATCCCCAACCCTAGTTGTGCCTCTTCTTAAAATGCATTTTCATGATTTCTTTGTCAGAGTGAGTACTCATAAGTTTTCATTGGGATGTTATTCAACAACATATTTATGTACTTATAATGGTGCATTGAACATAAATATATTATCACAATAAATATAATATTATATTAATATATTGATTTAAAAATAAGATTTCTAGGTTTGTATTATTTCTCTAGAAACATCGTCAATTCTAGATTATATTTTTTCTAATAAAACTTCAATGTATTTATTTTCCATGTGTCAAAATGGGACATGTTTTATGTCTAGAGTCGGGATTGATTCTTTCAATTCCTCTACACCTCAATGCATTTATTTTTCATAGATAAAACATTTATTTTATATTTCTTAGTTAAAACATTTATTGTCCATGTGTTAATGTGG
>SNQJ01S0211463.1:0-15902 GCA_010110895.2 Picea sitchensis | reverse complement strand
GTGGATTTCCTTTCTACATGGGACTTTGGTTCTTTAGTCTTCTTCAGCATTATGGTTCACAATTATCCATGGGACCCTGGTATATGGTTGTACATCAAGTGTTGAGGACTACACTTTCATAAGGGGGATGGAATGTAAGGTAGCTATAAAGGTAGTGGGGGTCCCAGAGGGCCCATAGTGATAATAGTGGAGGTCATTCAATGTAAGGTGGATTAGGTCCACTATATTATTAAATAAGGCCCACTATGGTAGTTAGATATAATAAATGGGTAATTAGATATAATTAATGTAAGAGGGCTTCTTAGAAGGTTCTACTTCTAGAAGATTCCTTCTCTAGAATGTTCTTAGGAGATGATAGCACTATAAAAAGGGGTTCAAGCAATGTAATGAGATATGAAGAGAAGTATTGTGTTTGGATCAGTAGCTCAATAGGAGGAAGCCCCCTCGAAGAGGCAAGTGAACAGGAGATGGTCCCTTCCATAATAGGATCCATTGTATGGTGTTGCCCTACCTCAAGGGTTTGATATAATAAAGTTGTGGTTTTCTATATGGTTTCATGTATCTTGTGTGGTGATTGTATTCAGATATCTTTGGATCTATTGTGATATTTTGTATTCAGTCTTTGGTTCATAACAATTGGTATTAGAGCACTTTCCTTGGCCAAAGAAAGGAAGATTTGTTTTCTCTTTTTGCAGAAATTTGTTTTTAGTGAAGAAAAAGAGGACGACGCACTTCAGGTTCAGATATAAAGTTTTATGAGCTGAATTTGACAAAACTAATTGGATATTTGAATTCCTCTCGGAAAAATACCCAATTTCAAAAAACAAAATCAGCCAAAACGGAGTTTGGGAAGTAAAGTTATGAGCATTTTAAATTCAGCAGTTTTTCAGGGTTTTTCCGAAAAAAGCCGCGATTTTTTGCCATAACTTATTGTTCTATTTTTGAGGGTTTTTCATAGAAAGATGTATTTTACAGGAAAATGTGATGGCCCTAGTATTGAATCATTCATTAAAGAAAGAAAATCAGCATGGGAAGATACTTGGCGCCATTGAGTAGGTTTCAAATTGCAAGGTGATGCTGCAATTTGGTGGAAATCACTTGATTATAAGGAGATGATGAGACTCCCCAATGGAGAAATTGAAAAAATCTTGTTAGACAAGTGGTCTCATGGAGAAAATAAGGATAAAGAGAGAACCAATAGTTTGTTTTCATGTGAAAAATCTATATTACAGGTTCATGGTTGTATTCATAAAGAAAATATCATTGTTTCTATTAACCCTAGTTGCATGCATAATTTTATCAATGTTCAGTTGGTCAATAGATTGCAAGTTCCAATAAAGAATATTCAAAGCACAGATGTTGAAGGTGAAAATGTTCAAATTTTTAAAGATTTGAAGATTACCATGGATAAATATGTGTTGCATTCAGATTTTTATGCTATGGATATGGATGAAGTGGATATTGTTTTAGGATATCCTTGGATAGAATAAGTGGGTACCGTGTATTAATGTGCAAAGAAGTTTTAGAAGTTGTGAACTATATTGTTTCATGTATCTTGTGTGGTGATTGTATTTTGATATATTTGGATATCATTGTGATATTTTGTATTCAGTCTTTGGTTCTAACAAGTGGTATAGAGAACTTTCCTTGAAATGAACATTGTGGGCAAATATTTTTTAAATACTGGAATTTTTTCAGGAGGCAGAAAAAGTACGTGCTCAGTTTTAGTATATTTATGCTTGAAGAATTTGCCTACAAAATGTTATATCTGAGTTCCTCTCAAAAACACCCAATTTGAAAAGAAAATGCGTCAAAGCTTGAGAATCTAGGAGGTCAAGATATTGAGGTTTTTTAAATCTGCAATTTTTCAGCGTTTTTTCATGGACAGCATTTATGATTTGTTTTTATTTATGTAGCAGTTGGGGATAAATTTTCTCAAACAAATTACATATCTGAGCTCCTCTACAATTTCACCCAATTTCAAAAATCAGTACAGAAGCGAGTCCAGGAAGTGAAGTTATGAAAATTTTGCTTATGATTTTTGGGTTTTGAAGAAAAAAACCGCGATTTTATTGTAACTTATTGTTCTATTTTTGGGTTTTTTTCGTGATGGCAACGGGACTGCATAGTTCATAATTTTTCATAGGGTGATCAGATTGCTATTTCGTCTCAAAACTTGAGAGAAATTATTGAATCATTCAAAGCCCAATTGTTTTCACACGTTGGATGATTTTGCACAAGGCCTCACAAATAGCCTCACAAATGGTCTCACCGGATGGTCTTTGATATTTTCATAGTATTCAAGATTCATTGGGATAACATGCGGAGAGATTTCTTATGGAGGGCCTCAGGGATGAATATAATCAGAAATATATGGCAAGGTATGATTTTGAGGATGCTTGTGATGATTGATATATGGATGGTTGTCATTTTACGGGATGACAACCACTTCCATATTTTTATTTCATGACTCTACTCCAACTTGTGTAGAGAACATCAATGTAACAAAATCAAGAGCCATTTATGTTTACCAGTGTCCATCCTGCATAATCTACAATGGTATTATTCCTTCAGATTCTGCTATGACCATTTTTTCATTATGTGGATGGATCTTATTTGGATCCACATGATAAGTGTCGGTATTTGGAGCATCATTTCCGGAGTTAGTTGTGGGTTCCAAAAATGCCCATTAAATTTCACATGAGCACTTGGACATGGGACCCGGGATTACAATGGTGTTGGACTACTTCAACATGGTGGATTTATTTTCTACATGAGACCCTGGTTCTTCAATCTTCTTCAACATTCATGAATTACAATTATCCATGGGACCACAGCAGACATACATCCAAGCGTTGAGGACAGTGCTTTTGCCTGGGGGATGGATAACAAGGTGCTAGAGAGGTGAGCTGGGGGGCCTAGAGGGCCCATATTGATAATAATGGAGGTCATTCAATGTAAGTGGACTAGGTCCACTGCTCAATGTTATAAATAAGGCTGGTGGTTTGATGTAAATGGTAGGTAGATATAATTAATGTAAGAGGCTTCTTAGAAGGTTCTACTTCTAGAATTCTCCTCTAAATTCTTAAGGGAGATATTAGCACTATATAAAGGGAGTTTCAAACAATGTAATATGAGAGATATGAAGAGAAGTATTGTGTTTGGAAGCGGTAGCTCAATAGGAGGAAACCCCATCGAAGAAGCAGAGGTAAGTGAGGACCTTCCATAATATGATCCATTGTGTGGTGTTTCTCTACCTTAAGGGTTTTGATATACTAAAGTTGTGGTTTTCTATATGGTTTCATGTATCTTGTGTGGTGATTGTATTCAGATATCTTTGGATCTATTGTGATATTTTGTATTCAGTTTTTGGTTCATAACAGATTGAGTTAACCAAAGGACATCTAAGCTGAGTTTTAGAGAGAAGGTGAAGTAAAGAGGCCAAAATTCAGGGAGGATAAATTCTTTTGATGATGTTTTCTAAAAGGTATGTTATTTCTGGGTCATCTCACCATTTTCTAATAGCTTGTTTCTAGAATGATTGAAACAAGTATTAAGTGGGAGAGAGTCATTGAGAAACATATCCAAATAGTTGTGAAACACTATTTCAACGTAGGTCATTATTATTTTTATTTACACTCCGTGGAAATAAGGTTTATGGCTAGTCCCGAAACTAGTCTAAATAGGTGTTTAATTAAAAAACATCATAATTTATTCTTAACAGATCCAAATTTAATAAAGGCCAAATGTGTTGTTAGGATTTAGAGTGCAGTCTGTATTATTATTCTATGTAAATTTCCATATCCATACAACAAATATTCTGCATGTGGCATGCTCTACAATTTCACTTTATTAGAATATACGAGAATTCAACAAGGTATGCCATTTTTCTATAACACACTAGAGAGAGAGGTTCCAAGTAGTGAAACCTAGGAATTGCATAAAAACACTGAAAATTGTGTACTATTTTCAAATATTTATTCATTACAAGCACATAGTTATGATTATTTCAAGTTAG
This sequence comes from Picea sitchensis, assembly GCA_010110895.2. Taxonomy (NCBI): domain Eukaryota; kingdom Viridiplantae; phylum Streptophyta; class Pinopsida; order Pinales; family Pinaceae; genus Picea; species Picea sitchensis. The sequence continues at coordinate 11,884 of SNQJ01S0211463.1, read as the reverse complement.
GTTGTTATTCAAGTAAAACTAGTCATGTGGGCCAAGTAAAGTTTGATGAAAATGCTATTTCTTGTTGTTAAAGTTAAGGAAAGGTTGCAGGTATGTGATCATATACACTAGGTCTAATGCTGAGTTACAAATTAAATTTGGATGATATATAGAGTGATGAGGGATTTTAGTTGAGGTTGAGGAGTATAGGTTGGTGCATGGTTGATGCACTTGTTTATATTTTATGTTGATACGGGTTGAAATTACAGGTTGATGCATAGGTGATGCATGGTTCAGGTTATTAATACAAGTTGTTTGGTGCATGCCCAGTTGAAACAAGTTACAATAATATATCTCCTGATACTTTGTGTGATGGATTCCATCATTCTACTTATATATATGAAATTGGTTGGACAGTGGAACAAATGGTTATATCCACCTTCCGGTTGTGGTGGAGAACATTGGGGGTTGTAGCTTCTTCTGGTTGTGACTAGAGGGTGGGGAGTTAGATCTTTCCACCAGGTTTGGCACGAGAAGCTAGGGGTTGGAGCTTCCTTCCGGGTTCTTGACTAGAAAAAAAGGGAAGTTAGTGCTTCCAATGAATGTAATTCTTCAATACATATAGAAAAAGAATTTTGTGGTTTTCTACTTCTTTGCCGGGTTTCCACGTAAAACACTTGTGTCTTGTATGTGTATGATTTTTTCATTTTTTTATTATTTATTTACTCTTGCACCAAATGTGTGGATGATAATGCTACATTGATATAACACTTAGAATATATGGTTAAAAGGGATTAGATTGATCTATTCTTGATTCACGCCCCCTCTGGTATCCAATAGAATTATGAACCTTTGAGGCATGACATATGTGACATAAATGAAGAGTGGACCAAAACACAATGCATCGAGCACTAAGCAATTCTTTGGATGGTTCAAAGGAGTGGAAAGACTCATAGGATTGGTTAGGTGCATATAATTAGTAGATTATGCAAGTGTTCAATGTGAAGGTTAAAACAAGTGTTGTGTTCAAGGGTGACTGCAAAATTTTACAAAGTTTTCAAGAATTTACATTGCAGCTAATTCCCCGATCCGGATAGATGGAGGTACCTCTTTTAATTTATGACTTGGGGATGATACAGCAACATGCTTGATATAACTCACCTTGGTGGTTCCTCTCTTCTTTTGTTTAACAAACTGAAAGTAAGGGTTCATCCCCATATAGGCCCTTCAGTAATGTGTAGTTAGCAGTCCAGGAGAAGAAAAAATGATGGGTTTTATGTTTAGAGATTTTGAAAAGAACTTAAAGGTGACTACAAGATTTGCTTTTTCATAATTTTAGTCTAAAGATTAGAAAGAGATAAAATATTGCTTTCGAGGAAGATGCCCTTCCAGACTTTAATGGTATTGAAGAGCAAGATCCTTTCGTAATATCTTTTCATGTTTAGAGAGTCTAAAGAGATCTTAAAGGAGACTCCATGGGTTCCTTTCTTATTATAACCTTCATGAGTTTGAAAAAGTGATAAAAAGTATAATCGATAACCTTTTATCATGTATTAATGAGCACGAAAAAGAACAAAGACTAAGCTCATTGGTGTTACAAGGTCATTGAAAAAACACTACTCAAATTCCTGTAAAATCAAGCTGTTCTAGGCATAAGACATCAGTAATTTCTCGAAAAATGAAAAAAAAAAAAACTTTTATAATGAAGGAGAAATGTTGAAACAAACATCAGTATGTATATAAGAAACCTCAAGAAAATTACTCTCAGCATGTGAAGAGATAATGCTCGGATAATGAAGCCTCTTGGGGCAACCTCCTTTACCCCACTTAAAATGTTCCAGAGTGCAAGATGGTTCAAAGTGAAAATGTCTCCTTGGTGTATGTAGGAGCTGGGAGGTATGAGTACAAATAATAGCCTAAGCGACGCAGGTAAAACAACATTACTAATCTAAGTACAACTAATGGCCTAAGCTTGATATAAATAAAGTAACATTACAATCTAATATGCCCCAATTAAGGAGTGTAGACAATATTAGGGCTTAACATGCCTCCCTTGAGACAAGTGTGTTTTTACACAGCAGCAGGTGACTACGGATGCTTCTATATAAAGACTCATCTTCCCAATTGGAATCGGTGCTTCCCCACAACTTTCCGATTTTGGCCTTTCCAGGAGAATCTCTAACTTGTATAGTGTGCCCAGCACAAAATAATTGATATAAAATTAAAATTTGCACCCAAAATACTGATCCCACACTGATCCACAGTACAACTAGTCCCACACAATTTGGATACTCTAGGAAAGAAGTTATGATTGTTTTACCTAGAACACCTTCTTGAGACTAGTCAATAGGACTAGTCGGATACCCTATCTTACAGGTGTATCTACAAATTTTAGATGACCAAGAAGCTGAACGTTTTACCAAAAAATACATTTTAATTTCTTGTAAATGGCCTCAGAAGTTCGAGGTTTGAAACATTATAGAAATGTTTTATAGCAAAAATTCATAATGACTCATTTAGGATGATTCCAAAACCCTATCTTGTCTAGGCTGTATCTCCGAGATGTACTAAGGCCTCAGGAGATGGATTTTGAGCCCAACATACCTTGATCAGTCTTCTAAATATCCTCCAAAATTTCCTTCTAAAGCGTTGTATAAAAAAAAGCTATAAGCGAAAATGTACAGTGTCTCGGACTCTTAGCTTAGCAGAAACCCCAAGACCAGGCTTTGTCACCATATGTTAAGAACCAAACATCAATGCATAGCATATAAAGCAAGGAGAAAAGTACTCAGCGCCTTGAAAAAGAGATGCTCGGATAATGAAGCCTCTGGGGAACTGGCCTCTTTTTATGAAATGTTCCAGTGAGATTATTCCAAAATGAAAATGTCTCCTTGGTACATATGGGAGACTAGGGTGAAATTACAAATAATGGCCTAAAGAAGACAGACATGAATTAAAATAACATTAATCTAGAATTACAGCTAATGGCTTAAAGCCGACATAATGAAAATAGCATTACTAATCTAATGCTGATTAAGGGGTAATGGGCAATATTAGATGACAGAAATGACCAAATTGGCCTAAAGCCGACATAATTAAAATAACATTACTAATCTAAATTACAACTAATGGCCTAAAGCCGACATAAATAAAATAGCATTACTAATCTAATATGCCCCAATTAAGGGGTAATGAGCCAATATTAGGGCTTAACAAGAAATGACCAAATTGAACATATCAAACATCAAACTAGGTCAAAAATTCATTTTTACCTTTGTTTTTACTATTATCCTCTGCTCTTTGGATTTTTGCCTCTTTTGGAGCATTTTTCGATTGTTGATTGCGAGGGCTGTGGGAGATCTTTTTCAAAACTGTCCAGATCATGTTGGTTTCTTCCTCCTCCCGATTCTTTTTCATGCCTTTTTATTGAATTTAATGCTAATGATTATTAATTGATGTATTTGTAGGTTTCATCCATAGCCAACCATTATTGAGTGGAAAGAACGTGAGCACAAGTTTGATGACATCACTGCTCTTCAAGACCCTCAAGAAAGGGTGGCCTTACACAATTGTGGCTTGCTCAAGTAATTCAAACTTTAGAAGATGAGGAAAGAAGTGATATTTCTTGAATATTTGATCGGTCTATGGGACGATGGTGAGAAAGTGTTCTGAATAGGGGCGCTATGCTTGAGATTGAGATGGACGATGTATACTTTTTGAAGGGGCTCTCAAGGAGAGGGGAACCCATACTTTTTTTTGGACACTGGGATACTCCACAACCGACCGAGGCATATGTTACTGAATACTGCATACCATGGTCACAGTTGGTGGGGGGAAGGATTGTTATAAATTATGTGAGGGATCTATCTCTTCAATCTGTCCTATTCACTATCACCAAGTTGGTGGGGAGACCTAGTGCCTATATCACTTCTAAATCCCAAATTTATTATGCCATTCAGTGTTTGGAACGAAGGCTATTCAACTAGAGTGCAGGGTTCCCAAGGAATGTTAAAGAGAAGATATCATAATGCAGAACTGGCAGGCAAAAATAGTTCGAATATGGTTCTTTCTTCGTCTCGTTTTTCCTAGAGTGGATTCCCACGATGCAGCCATAGGTTGCAATGATAGCACCCCCTATGACCGAGCCTCACATGGAGAGGTGGACTAGTCTCTTCCTCCCCAGGTTGGGGAATGAGCCCTCATATTTTAGATTCATTGTCGACTTCTTCGGATGGTGGAGGAGGCAGTTTGTGGTGATCGAGGACTTCCCCTATGCTAGGGTAGATTTCATTGGTAGTGCGAACTTGGTACTTTCTGAGGGGATACAGTGGGATGCATCAGGTATGAAAGATCATAACCTTGTAACAATATATATATATATATATATATATTTTTATATGTTTTTTGTTGTACAATGAGGGATGTAAACCATTTCATTTTCATCATGCAAATAGAGGTGCGTCAAGTCCGGTGGAGATGCCAGCATTGGGGCATCATGGAGATGCACATGCGACAATCAAGCATAACGCCGTAGTGGTAGATATCCAAGAGGTGTAGAGGAAACTCCAGGGTTTGAAGATGGATGTTCCTCCCTTGAGGAGGTGAGATTTGCCTCTACACTTTCAATGACATACAATTGGGGTCTCTAACTGCCTCAATCATTTTCTACGATGGGTGACACGAGTAGTAGTGTGCTATGCTGAGCACACCATGATATAAGAGGATGATTAGAGTCCTTAGTCATTTTGTAGTCTTTATGATTATACCATGGGCATGAAGGCCCAAATTTTTCCCCATTATGTAATTGTGTATGATGTATTTGACAAATTTTCTTTCCTATCACACTTATGTATATAAACAAGTTTTGCGGTGGCTACTCATGTTGTGTTTTTTGTTTTATGTGATGTATTTATACATATGATTTATGTTTCAAATAATTATCTATGTGTAATATACCAATTCAACATGCAATTTTCTAACGAATCCGTGATCGTGTTGATTTCTCTCGATAAGTGTCTGTACTCAAGAAATTCAAAAGGTCTTTCGAGACGATGAACCCTCAGATGGAGACGTAGTAAAATTGAGTTATGAATTATGTACTCATGATTTAGTTGACGAACCACGAGTTGAGAATAGAGGTTGATAATCAATTGAGATATACATAGAGAGGAGGTTTTGGTTAAGAGTCCAATGACAACATGATACTCTGTAACATTATTGGTTACAAATCTAAGGAAAATCCCTCTTGAACTCACTAACTCGCCAGAGTGGTAGATGACCCAAGTTGCAGAAGAAATGTTCTGGGTATATTGACTAGCGTGTTACACATCAAAATTCCTCACTTCGATAATGTCATATTCTCAATGTTGTAAATGTTGTAAGTGTCTCACTTTTGTCCCATGTGTCGTAAGTGTGACATTCTCATCACGTAAGTGTCGCATCATGAACGACACCATGATAACACTTGATACAACCCCTAAAACATGTTAGAAGAAGAAGCACCATTATTTGATAGTCGAAAGAAAGTGTTTTCTTATGAGAACCAGTCATCTTGGCAACTTTTGTAAGATCAAAACTCCCCTACTCATATGCAAGGAGCACTAGTTCTCTTTGTCTATCTAGTAGATAATGTTGTAGCGCTTTGTTTCCCATTGTAAGGGAGCACCGAATTGGTTGACAAAATCTGGTAATAAATCCCCTTTTTCTCTAAGGACAACTATGGATGGATCGAGTTGGTTTGGCTCGAATCTAACCCTTATGTTTCATCTAAGGGATGTATCACAAATGATAGAGTCATATCCTCAACTAATCCCAAATATAACCAAGGTGGTTGAGCCTCTAAAAGCCTATAAATGGAGGCATTTCTCATGGTGATCATGGAGGATAAATTATTAGAAAAAAATTGTTATTATGATCATGGATCTTTCGAGAAAGGGTTGGACAAGGAGGAATTGGGGAGGCTGCTGCAACATCATATGAAGATTGTAAGTGTCTCTTTAAAGTTATCATCAATATACTTGGCCTATTTCCTTGTAATATGTGTTTACATGTATCTGTCTATGCTTGTTTTAATCCTTCATAGATAGACTGGTTTTGTCTAATACATTAGAGTAGGATATAGTTGTTTGTCTCTTGTGATCCATTGTAGGAGTTGATTGGAACTTGTGGACTGGAGCAATGTGGAAAAACTTTGAAAGTGAGGTACATAATACTATCCCTCTTACTCTCTTTTTTGATGGGCATAATTAGTCGATGGGAATGGTAGTGTCCAAAGGTAGTCTTTTGTCTCGATAGAGGGGTCTATACTCCAAGGGAGGATTCACCTGTCCACAAGGGAATTATTCCATAATAGAAATTTGAGACCATACTGGGGAGAAAGATTTTTGTTTTGGTTCTTTCCTTGGTTCTTTCCTTTCTTTTCCCCTATATTTTGATCTCGTTTGCTGATTTAAATTTGTCCTTAAATCTTTTCATCTTTGCTAAGTTGTCTTACAAAAACTCTGATTGAATTTCCTTGAGTTTTTGAGTTTTCTGGGTTTTTCCAAAACTTTTCTCACAACTACCCCCCTCTCCAGTTCAAGTCATAGAGCTGATATCCTGATCAACGCTCCCCCAGAGTGTATTAGGGAGCATTGTATTTCTCTGGTGCCGTGATTACCAGAGCGTCGATTTATCTTTCTTTTGAAAAATTGTTGGCTGCTTTCTTGCTGGGCATACTTCTTAGGTCTTTCTCTCTGGCTCAGATCTCATTCTATCATATATTGTCTCCTGTCTGACTTACAACTTGCTTCTTTTAATTATTTTAGTATTGATTGAGTTTGTGTTGTTTTTCCTTATTGCAAAATCAATTGTTATCTTGCAAACTTGGTTTCTTTTTTCTGCTCTTTTTCAATTATCTGATTGATTAGAGGTTGTCATAAGGAAGTTCATTGATCTCAACATTTGTTTCTCTGTCTTTGATCCCTTACTCAATTCCAGAAGACTATTAAGTGTGGTTTTTTTATTTTTTGTGTTTTTCTTTGAGTGGATGGTTTGTTCTTCTTTTAGTTTCTCATTTGAGTACTAAGAGTTTCTTTGTTTGTATACTTTCTCTTCCTCTTTTCAAATCACACAAGTGAAGTCATTTTTCATTATTAGTGAAAGAAAGAAGCATTAGACAAACATCTTAATTTGCGCTTGCAATCAAAAAAAGGAAAAACTTATATGCATTGGTTTTGAATATTGGAAAGGATTTCTTTATAATTTGGAAAATTGTTTGAATTGTTGTTGAGAATGAAATTGTGTAAAATTTTTCATTCTTAAGTTCTTGTTAGTGAAAGAAAATAAACTCTTCTCCTTCCCATATCTAGAAGTTCATTGAAAGGAAAGTTTGCATCTCATTCTTTTCATTTTTTTTGGAGTCAAGTGTCAATCATCATTAGTTTCACTATCATTCACCTTTGTGTAACGAAAACCATGAAAATGAATGCTAATTAAAATCAAACTAGAAAATTTTTATTTTAAGATGTTTACACCAACAATAGACTAAGACTAGAGCTTTGGAATAGGCTGTGAGAATAATTCTCCAAAGCACTCAAGGCAAATTCAGAATCTTGTGATAGGGAGAGTAAATCCAATTTTTGTATAAGCGTAGATGGGATCCCCCTCTCACACAGAGGTTACACATGAGGTTGTGTTCAGGAGAGAAACGAAGATTATCCCTTTGAGGATTAACCATTCATAGTAGTAAGGTCATATATTGGAGGTTCTTCTTGAAGCTTAACTGTCTTCATTTGGTATCAGATCTTCTTGAATTATGAATCTGTTCAAGGTCCTCTAGAGTTTACCGGTCCACTTGTCCTCAATTCTCTTGAAGAATTTTGCACTTGATATCCTGCCCATACGTTCAGACTCGACTGTTGACTGTACCCACCCAGAGGCTGAATACGATTTGGTATCCTTAGTAGCCACAATATTTAGGGTCTTTACACAAGGTGATGGTGAAGGGAATTCTTTAATGTACCTGGAACAAATGTTGGTCAAAATCACTCAGGCTCCTTGGAGGGTAATGTTGACGATAAAAATCACAACAAATATTTCGCCCACAAAGTATTCCTTAAGCCTATTATTTAAACTAAGCTAATGATATATAATACTAGTAGGTGGGACGCCCTTGTAGACTGTAGGATCAAAGATAGTCTTATTACACATTTTATGATGCTGTTTCAATGCTTCTTACAGGGTTATATATGATTGAGGATGAGATATTGGTTTTGTTTGTGACATAATGGTAGATGGATAATGCATTTTATGTGGTGGTTATGTTGCTCTAAGCTCTAAATTCCATGGATGAATGACTTGTATTTACTGTTATTACATTTTCTAGTGGCACCATGATTCATTACCTATTACACCTGCACAAGACACATGTTAGTTATAACAAGAGACAAGAGAAATATGGAATAAATCCAAGAAAAGGGAACTATGCTATACTATGCTATACTATATGCAAATGAAATTAAAAGAATTGATGTTAGTCCTAACTAGAAATGTTAGTGGCTATACGATTTGTATTGAGTTATATTGGGCACATTTGATATATGTGATTGTATGGTTTTGGTAATGGTTAATATGGATTGATGTGGCACAATTGTTAAGCAATGTGTGCAAGTTTCGATGCATGGAATTAATGGTATGGATTAATTGTATGATTTTGGTTGGATGGCGTGTACTACAAAATTGAATGAATGGAGGATGGAAGCGATGTGTAGTAAATGCACGTCACTCCATACTTCTCTGAATGGCCATCAACCTAGCATGGTTATTGTTCATTTGGTTTTGCTGTGGTTAAGCTTTGAGATTTAGGCGTGGAAGGAACTGCTCGACCAACTCACATTTTTAAGGCTATTGGTTCTAAATATGGTTCTTTTCTCCCATCCATGAATTCGATCTGTGTATGAAATGAACATTGGTCGGTTATGTGTTGTTTTGTGTTTTCTTGAGGTTGGAAACTGTGTAAACATGTGTTTTTTTCTCTTGAATGAATGTGTATGTTATTCGTTGAAAATGGAAAATCGATGGTTGAAGTTGCGATTTCATTGGCTGTTCTGTGTGGTGGAAACCATGATGGATATCTGTGGTATTTATGGGTTTTGTTGGAGGGTTTCACTCTGTTTATCCTTGCTATCTGTTTCCTCACAATTATGGTAACCATATCTAATTGTATTCGATGCTATGGGGTTGTTGTGTATGTTTTGATCCACCTTTTGGCCACTGTATATCTTTTCACCTGGTCGTGGTCTCTTTTTGTGGTATTGGCATCAACACAACGACCATTATGCCAAGAGGTTTATTTACGGTTGTTGGTAGTCCCTGGGGTCTTCATTTTTGTCGGCAATGTTATCAGATCTTGAGAAGAGCACAAGGGTTATGACTCTATGCATTTGTGTTGTTGGTTATTCTCCAATAATAAATCTCTTCTCCTATACATCTTGGTATACCCTACTTGATGTTGAAATGCCACCCTATTTTACAAGGCTAAGGGTTATGAGGCTTGTGGTTCCACCGTTCTTTCCTCGAAGGTCTCTAAATTACTGTCGATATGGTCGACCTCCATTCACCTTTTGTTTTGGTGATCAAGCGAACCCTTGATTATGTCTTCTGTTCATGGTTACAAAGATCGATTTCCATAAACCCAACTAGTCACACTCTTGTTGGGTACCCTGTTGACTATCATAAGTTGGTTGAGTAGTATTGACAATGGCTTTGATTATTGTCTCATCTCTATTTGATCAGGTTGTTGGAAAGTTGTAATTGGAAATGATAATTGGTATATGGTTGCTAACTCCTTTTGTTATGACAGTTGAATCAATAACTCAACATGGTTTGATTAGTTGATTGAGAGTAAGCGTAAATGTCCAGTCACAGAGATACCTATTTTCCTTACACATTGGTCTATGTGTTCCTACATCATGTTATTAATTGAAGTTGGTGGTTGCTGTGTGTTTAATTTGCCGATCTAGATTATTGCAATTTGAAGAGTTGATGACTCTGACTGGGCTGTCTACTGTGTATGATTTATGGATACATCATGCATCATTTTGTTTTATTGCACCATCAGAGATGACCACGGGTTCTTGGTAGTATGGTTTCATTTAAAATTTAATTGTTAAATTTGTCAAAGGAATGGAATCGAGCGTGTTTTAAAAGAGTCCGTTCAACTCGGGAAAGGCCTGTGTCTATGTTTGATTTGAGGATTTATAAATTATGGGCAATGGTTGATTTTTTTATAAATGCTGAACAAATTTGAACCAACATGTATGTGTGTTCCTTTGAATTTTGTTTTAAATATAAAAGGGAAGGAAATGAAAAGAAACATAATTATTTTAAACAATATGGGTGAAAGTCATGACGATTCTGAGTAGGATTATACACTGTGTTAATTGAAAGTTTTTAAAGAACTTGGATGTGGGACAATGAACAAGTTTAACACACAATAATTGTTTGATTGGTGCTGGAATAGTTGTATTGAATACATAACTATTTTTATGGATTACTTAATTGGTTTTTCAAACAATATTTGCTCTTTTCCCCTACTATTATTTCACTTTTCACACATTACAATTCCCCTCGCCTTCATATATTCACTATCCACTCCCTATTCCTAAAATGTAATTATAGTTAAGATAAGTTCTGTATCATGACAATTAAAGGATCACAGGGATGAATTACAGTGATATATTATTTCGGTTTATGATACAGTTGATTGTTTGATGTTTGTGAGCAATAATCATGACCTTTTCCCCCTCATTTTAACATTTTTCACTCAATACAACCCCTTGGATATCCCAAAACCCTTGTTCACCCCCTGCTCATTGAAAACTATTAAAAAATTTGTATGGATTGGATTGCATGAGTCTAATATGTTGTTGAGCCAAATTTTATTTCGTATTTAAAATATTTTCTATACACTTTGATGCAAACTCGCAAGAGTTAGGCCAGCTATTTTAGGCTAGATTTTTTAACTGGATTGGGAAAGGAGTGGTCCAACCTAGGCTTGAAAAGCCTCCCTTCCAAGCCCCATAGGTCCCTAGTATCCTAGTTCCTCCTAATGTCTCACTGCAACCCGAAGTCCTAGAAAATGATGGATGGAAAGAGATTGTCCACCTGACAGTCTCCCAACATCGTGGCTGGCCTAACTTGTCTCTACCTGCTCCTCCACCTATTAATCAAATTGTCCAAGATGTCCCTGTCCACTCACCAGTACAGTCTTCCCATGCAAGAAAATTTTTAAAAACCTAGGCACACCATGATATTGACAAAGGAAAATCCATTGCTTCCCCTTCCTCACCCTCAAATGACTCTGATGAATCCGTGTCTTTCCACATGCATTTGAGAGATGATTGCTCTCATGTGATTAATGAGATTAGGCCTAAAGTCTCCACACAGCCTAAAGAAAATTCAGAGAGATCAAGAGGTGACAAAAACAACAAGGGAAAGATTACCACCCAGAGTGGAAAATATGGATTTTAACTTTTTATTTATTAATTGTTGAGAATAGTTGACTTCTGAAATTTTGGACAACACACTATTTTTTGGATATATGGGTAATATATTTTTGGAAATAATTTCAGTTATCATTGATATAAATTGTCAAAATATGAAGTGATGATGGGAGTCACAAGGGGGGATGTTTTGTTTGATTAAATAGTCGTGTTATGATTATTAAAGAACTAAAGGGAGTTACAAGGGGTCCCACCTACTAGTTATTATTTATTTAAAACCCATATTATGATTTTATTACTTTTTGTAAATTCTAACCTTGTACAATATCTACTGCAAACCGATATTCAGAAAAGAACAGAAAAGATACAATGGAAAATACAAACATTACACAGAGATTTTTCACCTGGAAACCCAAACCGGG
>SNQJ01S0211462.1:0-12791 GCA_010110895.2 Picea sitchensis | reverse complement strand
GTTTCTTCACAAGCTCTCAGCTCTGCTCCTCTTTTTCTCTATGCTAATGCTGAATAATCATTAATTTACACAAGGAGGGTGCCTATATTCGTTTTCCCTCCTGGAAGATGAAACTGTCTAATCTACAGCTAACCCTATCTACCAGCATTTAAAACTGTTAAATGCCTCCTTATCTCCACTATATTACAAATGCGCTCAGCTTTGAATGCCTTTAGTAAACGGCGGCGCAACAATACCAAGGTGAAATTAAAAATCAAAAAGGTTTGCTGGCTTGTCCAGCTGTATGTTCTCTTTCTCCTCGCGCTGGCTCATATGATGTATTGCGGATGTTGCGGATGCTCCTGCATCAGGAGGCCATCACCATTGGAAAGTTACTGCCTTCAAAATTCTTAGGGTAGGCTATTACTGGCATGTTCTATTCTTAGATACTTTTTCTCAGGTCATGGCATGTGAACCCTGTCAGAAATTTTGGTGGAAAGCAGAAACTTATGTCTCTTCCTCTGAAACCAATCATCACTCATGGACCATTCCAACAGTGGGGATTGGATTTCATAGGGGAGATCAATCCTTCATCTTCAGGGTAGCAGAGATGGATTCTTACAGCCACTAATTACTTTACAAAGTGGATCGAAGCAATTCTGACTCGGAATGCAACAGACAAGGTAATCATGGATTTTCTTGAAGGATATATCTTTTCTAGGTTTGGCTATCCTAATAAACTAGTCACTGATAATGCACAAGCCTTTAAGTGTAATTCCATGATTGAATTTTGTAATAAGTGTAGTATCAAACTGGTCCACTCTACTCCCTACTACCCCCAAGGGAATGGGTTAGCAAAGTCCTCCAATAAAATTCTAATAAGGATTATCAAAAAACTACTGGCAGAAAATAAAAAATCATGGAATTCCAAGTTAAAGTTTTCCCCATGGGCTAATCATATCAGTAACAAGAAGTCTATTGGGACCTCTCCTTTCCAGATGGTATATGGGACAAAAGCTATTCTTCCAACTCAATTGGGCCTACAAGTTTTAAATTTTTTACAAGAAGAGTTAGAAGAACCCAACGATCTCCAAAGGAGAATTTTTCAGATGATTGAGTTTCAACAGGTCAAAGAATAGATGATTCATAAAAATTTTTCTCACCAAAGAAAAGTCAAAGCCACATTTGATGAGGGAACTAAGAAATATGTTTTTAATGAAGGATATTTGGTGTTAAGATGGGATGCCAGGAGAGAGGAAAAATAAAAACAAGGTAAGCTCGATAACCTTTGGTATGGTCCTTTCAGAATAGCCAAGGTAATGGACAATAACACTTTTTTCCTACATAATTTAGATGACACGAAAACTTTTGGAGGCCCAGTGAATGGGAGGTTATTGAAACACTATTTTCTCTAAAGACTCATCAAGTTTTCAATTAGTATAGTAGGTGTTTCTTTCAATAAATATTCCATATGCCCAATGGACTTTTTTTCTACAGTTATGTTATGAATAAAGACTAACAGATGCAGGGAGATCAATGAATCAAAAATAAAGGAAAAGGAATTGGTCTGCAGTTCTTGGAGTTTATTATCAAAACTCCATCCCCAGAAGGAGCCAATGTTAGTCTCTAATTTTTCTTTTTATTTAGTGGGTAACACTAATCCTAAATCCTCCCTACCCGCACTTCATTGTTTTCTTTCTTTTGATTTTAATCTTTGTTTTCAGTTTGTTATGTTTCACATTTTATATTTTTTGAATATTTTCTTAAGTTTGGGGGCTTAAGACATGGTTTTATAAGATGTGTCAATTCATATTCCTATGGCAATCCTTCAAATTTAAATTTATGCCAAGACATTAATAGCGCTACTGGAATAACATTATTCCCATAGTGCTTATATAATCATGCCATGATAAGCACCATCCACCTCGATTATGTTATGATTACATAAATCATGGACTGATAATCCACATGTGTCCCACAATATCTCTTGAATCATTATGCAGTTCAAACCGTTTCATGATGGGAATATTCTGTACCATCAAGGACTCATTTCAAATCAATTTCAATTTCCAAAGATCATTACATGATCTTGTCACTTGTTGTTTTGATTTTGTTCAAATTATAAGTGCAGGTATCTTTCAGAAGAAGTTGAGATATGCTAACAGTTACAGGTTGTGAATTCAATTTCCGACAGTGCTAAGTGGCAACATTGTGTTATCAATATGGCACCCAAGAGAAGTGGGCAAGTTGTTCGATTGGAACCCGAGGGTGATGAAGTTCTCGAATTTTATTCTCAGATGGCTTAGAGGTTCAAAGACGTCGGTTGGTCCTAATTCCTCACCACCTTCCATGGTCACGACGAACAAGTCTCTATGGAATTTGCACATAACTTCGATGGTTTCGAAGTGGAGATCAAAAAGTTGCTAATGTTGGTGACAGAACAAACAATCATCAAAGCTTGCAGATTGGTGGTGGGAGGAGAATGACAGTGGAAGAAGGAGCATGTAGTCACAAAGCTTTTCAATCAATTATTACTTTCAGATAAGAAAAACCTGAATTGGAGAAAGGGATTCCCTCATAGCTGGATTAGACCAGAATGGCACACTGCTCTAATCATTATCCACAGGTATATCACCTACGAAGGCAGATTCTCACTGATTTATATCTACCACATTAGGTTGTTAATGCATCTAAATGGAGATTATCCTTTAAATATGTCTTTCTTTCTACTTAAAATCTTGGAAAATATGTCAAAAATAGTGCAGTCACACCCCACCAATGCAAAGGGTAGCCTGTTTCATCAAGTCCTAATTAAGACTCTGGTCGTTTCTGCTCTGAGGGAAATACAGAAACCCTGGAGGTGGCTAATTCAATCCTTAAATCCTGATCCATAGTCCAGCAAACAGAAGAGAGAGAAAGGGAAAAGAGTTGTTACACAGAAACAAAAATTTTCAGTTGATGAAACCCATGTTAAAGAAGAAACACCTTCCATCAGGGTGATGAGGAACAACAGAGGTAAACAACCAAAATTAGATATAGAAATCAAAACATTTTCTGAGGCAGATGTTAAAATGGAAGTGGATTCAGATGAAGATTATGATATTGAAACTACAGCCAAGCATAAATCACCAGCAATCAGTACGAAAGGCATTGCAGTCAAAAAGATGAAGAAGAAAGGTGTGCCTGTGTCTCAAAAACCTAGAAGGAATTCTACTAGAGTTACCAAAAAGTACAGGTTAAATTCCAAAGCTATGTACAATCCCTCAATTAAAGAAGAAAACGTCATAGTTCACTCTGAGGACACTGAAGAAGGTACCAAGAAAAAGGCAAAGAGACCTCCATTACATAAAAAACCAGCAGAAAGAGGTAAGCAAATTGCTTCATTCCCTACATGACCTGTAACAAAAGCTGCTACCAGATTGTCAAAAGCTAAAGCAGTTGCTAAAGGTATCAGTGAGATTCTTGAACATAAAGAAAGCAATCTTGTAGATTCAGATTACATATCAGATATGCCTGAAGCCATGGATTCAACAAGTTATGATGAAGAACACAGCTTAGGATTGTTTCTAGATACCAAGTTAAATTGAAAGAACCAAAGGTTTCCATAGATCTGAATGAACCTGCACCTGCTGAAGAGTTCCCCGAATTCAAGGTTAAAGTCAGAACTGATAAAGAAAGGATCAGAGAACTCCAAAAGACAGTGAAACAATTGAAGAAAGAAAAGGCCCATATATAACAATGGAGTTCCAGTCAACAAGAAAGGATTCAAGGTTTCAAGAGGAAGAAAAGAGAGCAAAGAGCATTTCTCAAAGAGCTCAGAGAAATAAACTTCAAACTCTATTGGCATAACATCGTACTCACTACAAAGCTCAAACAAAAAATTGCCAAGGCTACTGATGTTATCATACCCTAAAAGCTTTATGGAGGATTCGACACATTCTCAATTTTGATGTTTACCAGGGAACAAGGAAGGATTTACTTATTTTGGCTTGTGAAAGGAAATTACCTCGAAATGCATGACTAGATCAAACCAACCCCTATTTTGTAGGATCGAATGTATTGTGACAAGATCATTTAAGATTAAGATGTTGAGCTATATCTATTTTTGGAATGTAAATGCTCTTTTGGAGCTAACCTCCCTAGTAGATCTATGCTAATCAGATCTATTCATTGATAGCATACTATAAGTTAGGATCTAAGATATTTTGGATAGTTTAAGTAGGCAGAGGAAAGACTTTGTTCTGGTCGAAAAATTGGAGATCCAGAGGACTTATTTTGAAACTCCTTGTAAGGCATTATTGTTCTATTTTACACTTAATAGAAAAGGCATATGGATCGTTAGACACTCTTTTCTACTCAGTTCTTCTCTCTTCATGCTTGATCTCATTATTCATACTGCAATGCATTTGTTTTCTTGATTATTGATTAATACAGTAAAGAATTTGTCGTGGTGATTATTTTCAAGTTTTGATTTTAGGTTGATGGTCTTATTTCTTAATGATATTTTGAGATAAGAATCTATGTGAAGCTGAGAAATTGAAAACTTCATTTTCTCTTTTCTTTATTGGTCTAATCCATCTATGTGACTACCTTTTAACCAGTCAATGGGATATCTTCTGTTCTTATTCTGAATTTCTTGTTTATTTTAAAACTTTGAGCCAGTTTTCAAACACGTTATTTAAAAACCCTTAAAACACTTTTGAATAACTCGATGATGCCCTAGCTTTCCCTCTCATAGTCAAGTGCAACTTTAGGGACTGGCACTTCCCATTATATTCTCCATTATATAACTAAGGTTTTCTCACCAATATTATTGGCATTCAAGGCTATGTCACCAAGACAGTTCCAATATCCTTTTCTGGTGTTATTGGAGAACTTCCCAACTTTTTCTCCAGTGCGACTGAAGCCCTTCGATGCCTCCTTGTTGACAAGGTTATTTCTAGAACCAGTCAAGTTTCCTAGGATATAAAAGGATGCCCCTTTCCTTCTTTTTGATCATTGTTTTTTTATTTCCAAGAAGAAGAGAGGAGCATTGAGCTACCTATCTGTAACCTACCCTCCCCTTATGTTCTCTTAAAGGGGTGGGTAATCAAAAATTTTATTTTTCTTAACCATCTCGAAACCTCTTTTCGTAGGCACCATCATCTTATGCTCCTCAAGATATTTCCAACGATATTAAAATTTTCCTTGATCCCAAACTCTGGATCAACGGTTATGGCCCTTTAACGATCTTACTGAAAATAGCAAGGCTGTAAACTTCCACATGGTAGGTGACATGGCATCACAAAAGGAGAATATGTGTCAGTATACGTGGCAGGGTTATGTGCCACTGAACTGGAGTAATCTTATTAAGTTAATTAATCATCACATTATAGTCCCACGCCTTAGTATTTTATTTATTTAATCCCCATTATTGTTAAATAATCCTTGTTAATTAAATATCCTGTGTATATGTGGCAACTATACAACGTGACGGGGTTATGTGCCACTGGAACGAGGTGTGGCACCTTCCACCCTTATAATATTATTAAGTTAATTAATCATTATGTTATAATCCCACACCTTAGGATTTTATTTATTTAATCCCCATTATTGTTAATTAATCCTCATTAATTAAATATCCCACGTAATGACATTTTTTCTTAATCTATTTCCCTAGTTCGGTAAATTCCCAAAGTTTACTTTCCCTTTTTCCTTTGGGGTCCCAATATCACGATAAGATTTAATGTTAATATTTTATTTAATTTCCCCCACGTATATCAAACATGTGTTTCTACCATTCCCAAGCTCCAATATTCTGGTGGAAATACTAATAATAATATTTTTTATCATAAAACACTGGGGTTTATTAAATCAAATTTATATTATATTTACACCAGCCCCATGCATATCTCTTACCACATGCACATCCCCCTCTACATTTCTTGATTCCAAATAACTCGTTGGGGTTTAATAATATTATAGCATATCATCCCTTAGGTATAACACATTCACTCACACCTTCTAATCTCAATTCCCCAGTTCATGATAGCTCGGTGGGTTTAATAATATTATATTATATCAGTTCTCGAATGTATCATTATCACGTGCACCTTCTAATCTCCATCTCGTGGTTCCCGATAACCTAGTGGGGTTTAAAAATATTATATTATATCGACCTCGGTTATATCAAATTCACGTGCACCTTCTAATCTTAATATGACGATGCTCGGTGGGTTTTAATAATATTATAATATTGAGGGAAAGGGAAAGTTAATTCCAATATTTTGAAAATAAATAAAACAAAAATAAACTAACAAAGATCTCCCCAAGATTACAGATTTGACCTCTATATAGTATGAATTCTTAGCAAAATTATTTCTTTTCCTAGAAAAAGAAAAAAAATTGAGCTTCTTCGTTCATGTGCCCAGAATAAAATTTCATGGTTATTAATATAAGACTTCATCCTCTTAATATTCAACTCATTAAGGAAATAAATGGTAAATTTGGAAAAATTACCAGGAGTTACCATCCTTCTTTCACCAAGTAAAAATTTCTCATGAAACCATATTAAAATATATAAACACATATATAGGAACACAAACCATCATTTAAGGTCTTTACCTTTGGACATGGTTTTACTAAATAAATTCACGTAAGAATTGTATTGTTACCATGTCTTAATAAGGCGTAAATTAAATACAAAACACATAATTCTCGATTTCATTTTATTCCACACATTCCTCATGTTAAATACAATATCCTCTCAACTAGATATCCTAGGCTTATTAGACCAAAATTATGGTCAATATTTCATTCTGGGACTCCCCCTTATCAAGATTATCATGTTGTCTAGAATTTAAGGGCTTTTACCCATGCTTCCACAAATTATTTAGCATTCAGCTAAGCCTTCAAAGAAGGTCCTAAGGCTTGACCATTAACCAAGGATAGGTCACCTCCCAGAAATGAACTATGACTTCAATATTATAGGGAGCAACATTAATTTAATAAAGATTATACATTCTTATCTTCATATGCTTTGTGAATACTTTAACAACTTCATCTTCACTACTAGCACATGAGATATATTCATACAAATGGACTGCAAATGCCAAACCATCACTTTGTTCTTACTCATAGTTACAAATCATTACTTATAGAAACCTATAAATACAAAAAAAATTAGAGGGAAAACAATTAAATATATTTTTCATGACTCACTTCAGATTTTACAATCAACCAAGCACATGGAGCAACAATTTCACCACTAGAACAAAAATATCACATTCTTCATATAACCAAAACATAAATTCCATAGCATTAGAAATATTAGCATGGTACATACATAATACTAAAACACTTATATGAGAATTTAAGAAAGATTAGTGATTGTTGATGGGTGAGCCTCTTTCCACCTAACCATAGGCACAACTATATTTTGTCTATCCTTGCAGATGGCCACCCCCTATCCAGAAGATGATGCCATGAGGCAAAATTATCACTCAATAACATAGGAATAAAGATGAATGCTACTCTTCTTCATCACATAAATTAGCAATATTATCTCCAATTCCACCAAGCAATGGAGGTTTCTCTTGACTCGGGGATTCACAACAGTTAGCTTGCACAGCTAAACACCAAAAATTAGTAGCCATTTTTATCAGCTTGATTTAGATATTCTTTCTTGCTATTTCTCACTCAGAAAACTAGAGAAATTAACTTCCCTCCTTTTTATATGAACCAAAGTCATTTTTTTAACATTCTCTTCTCAATTTTCTGGGTCTGGTACCACCCTCCGACCTCTCTAATTTTGTGGGTTGATTTTCCCCCAAATTTGAGTTCAGTTCAAAATTCTCTAGATGAGTACTTTTCTTCCCATGCTTCTGAAGTAAGTAATTTCTAGTACAACCCCTCATTCTTTC
The DNA here is from genome assembly GCA_010110895.2 of Picea sitchensis. Classification (NCBI taxonomy): domain Eukaryota; kingdom Viridiplantae; phylum Streptophyta; class Pinopsida; order Pinales; family Pinaceae; genus Picea; species Picea sitchensis. The sequence goes on along the minus strand of SNQJ01S0211462.1, from coordinate 4,911 downwards.
CCATAATTGTGGGAAGTTGGTAGTTCAACTACCAACTTCCTTCATTAACTTAAATTCTGGGGAAATGGGCAATCTGGGTTTTCTTGAATATTAAATTGGTAAGGAAATTTCCTCACCATTTCCTCTCATGGAATCATCTTATGTGTAAGTTCTCCACACATCAGCAATTTATTTTCATTATCATCAAAATGCATTTTATCATTTTAATTGTTCATCATGGTCCAAAACATTAAACATACTAGCCATGAATCATGGTGACATTTAGACATATATTTACATACTGGGGAAAATGGGGTGTTACAATATTGTTGAGCCATCCCATTTTACAAGGGTTTTCACCGTCCATATCAGTAGTTTTCCGCATGTCATCAAAACCTCCAGGAAGATGCTAAGGACCTATATCATCACTTCTTCAATTTATATATTCTTTAGTTAGGTTTAGGGTTTCTTGAATAAATCTACACCTATTATCTTGCTTCCTAACTCCCTACCCATCCCTTCAACCTACCTTCTCTCTAGATTCTCATGAATCCTAAATCTAACCCTATCACTATTCGGCCTACATCGTACCTCCTCTCCTCTCGTCCCTCCTTCCACTAGCCTAACCCTCTTTTCCAAAACCTTTCCCTACCCATTCTAGATTATCCATGACCCATAATCAACAATAAAGCCTCCCTAACTCGCACCCCCACTTTTTCCTAATTTCACCCTGAAATGATATTATAATAGTTTATTGTTTTGGAACAGTGTGTGAACATGGAATTTCTCATGATTCATTCCCTATCCATCCTCGATGCCTTAATCAAAAATTATTTTCCTCGAGAATCTATTTGAACCCTAACCTCTCTCGTTCTTGGTTGTTAATCATTTATCCCCATGAAATCCACAAGAAACCAACATCTATGAGATGTCACTCTAAAACCAAATACATGTGTTTGACTTGATTAAACAATCAACCCCCCCAAAACCCACACTTAGTCGTATTTTCCATATACTTGTATGATCAACAAAGTTAATATAATCACCTTTGGTGGTGTACTGGAAGTCTTAACACAAACACTTCCAATGTAACCGATGACTTTAACAAGAAATTCATCGATGAAACTAGCGAATGTGCTACAAATTCTTCTGTTATATACCAAAAAGGTTTACATTAAATCCCTCGACGTGGAATCCTATACACCATTGGAGTTATTATCATTTTCTCTAGTACACTCTAGGGATCTCGATAACTTTGGCCTGGGCATAACCAGTGGACTTGTCACAAACTCCTCTGACCTTATCAGTGGAGTTCCTACTAATTTATCTGGTAAAAATCAATAAGGTTTCCACTAACTCCTATGATCTGCATGTTGGAGAAGTTCCCATCAACTTCTCTGACCCTAAACCTTTTCTCCATCGGCTAAGTTAACACCAAATTCATTGGCACACCTACATTCTTTCTCTCACACTTTCACCATGACCTAGATTATCTTATCTTTTTCATAAGGCGGTCTCCCTCGTAACATTAAAACAAGTGATTTTTCAAGTATCTGACACAATTTTACATGAACATATTTTTACTACTCAAATGCTTAAATCTTATATTCTTACAGGGACTGATGTTTCATGTTTACTTTCTCGTCATCTTTGCTACTATTTTTATTCACTAATTATGACTATGTGGTTTCATATTCATAGATGTCATTGCATAAGAAGACAACAAGCAAGGCAGCTCCCATAGAGGTCTACATAAGTGGAAGTGGATAGGAGGAAGAACCTAATTCCCTAGGAGTAGTATATGACGAAACAATAGGACTCCTAGAGAAAGGAGGAGATTCAATCAAATGGGGTGAGTTATTTCATATGTTCAAAAGATTGACATGATCGATGGAAGATGAAGACCAATACAAACTCCAAATATTCAAGGATATTAGAAGATAAGGAGGGCTACATAGGGTGGAAGCCCATGCTACAATATTCCCTTGTGCAAATGTGATCACATGAATTCTCAAGCATGTGGACCTGGACAATTGATACATACTCAACACTAGGGGGTAGCCCACAACATCTTTCCAAGCAACTGATCTAGAAAAATATTATCATTTGTAAAAGGGAACCCATAAGTTGTATGAGGAACTACTTGGCAAGTTCCCACATAAAGAAAAGGACATGTTAAATACATGGTATAAGAGAGATATAAATTTCAAGCACGGACCATCTATCGAGTATTCAACCACTACGCTAAGAACGCCCTACCAATATATAGTGGTGATTCTTTGGAGATTGTAATGGGAGAAAGATTCTTATACATTTACTCTATCATTAATTTTGGTGATCTAATACTGTGAAAATGAAGGGTCAATGTTCAACTGGGTTGATATCCTATCAGCAAGCTTGGAATAATATATCACAGTTGTCAAAGAGACCGAACCTGGGAAATTCCCAAGTTTTCTTATGGCATATTATCTCTTGAATATTATGTTCATATGCCATCAATATCCCAATATGGGTTGGTCCTGGAAACCAACCGACCCATCTATACATATCCATTGCAAGGTGCTCTAGGAGCATAAGTATAGGACATATTACCACAAGATCTGCGACCACTTCCTAGCACCTCTGTATGAGCTCATCTTCTATGCACCATCCCCATGCATGATAGATAAATAATTGGTGATAGTCAAGAATATCGGTGACTAGTACCTGATGGAACATGGCACCTACATAAGGATTTACAAGGATACCAAATCTCACCATTTTCTCCCAAGATTTGTCCCAGAACAACTAGTACTCCAATAAATTGTGTATCTGATTGTAATTCACAGAGTCGGGGTTACAACATTGTATCAATAAAATAAGGCTATCTAGCCTCCATTGTCATTATGGGTCAGCTCATATTCATTCGCAAGCATAAAAAATGCCCAAGATAAAGCAGATATGCGACTATCATATCACTTCAGAGAAGAAATATTATGAAGGACTGATCCCAAAAGGGTGGTCAAAGAGTATTGCATCCAAATAAAACATACCTAGGAATATACTTTAGCCACTTGGGAGGAAGAATAATTTCACTATGGATCTAAAACTTATGATGAATTCATTTCCAGACTATAGGGAAAACCAATAGGTAGGATAGCTAACAAGGAGAAATCCCATGAAGAAGCAAGGAGGAAAGAAGAGGAGGAGGAAACATCAAGAACATTTTTTACAACTACATCTACACATTTCGAGTTAGTTGAAGAAGAGGAACCATTAGTATACAAGAAAATAAGGAAGAAGGAAAATATCCAAAATAAGAAGGAAGACATTGTCTAGAAAAAGAGAAATATCATTGTGGATAAGGAAAAGGCAGAAGTTGAAGTAGCAACGATGGTGGCGGTGATAACTGAAGAAAAAGAAAAGGTTGTAGTTGATAAAGAAACAAAGTTTGAGAGAGAATAAAAATCTACAATAAAGAAGGTATTTGCAGAAACGATAGTCATAGAAAGGACAGTTGGAGAAGAGAAGTGAAAAAGAGATGAAGAGGCTCTAAATAATGACACCTCACCAATGGACAGTGACCTTCCAAATTCATTAACGGAAGTCCCCAACAATCGTCCTCAATTTGGTGTGATGGAGTTGGGGCTTTTCACCCCATGCAAACCAAGTAAAGTGGAAAACTTAAAGAAGTTCAAATATGAAAAAGCCACTAGAAGGATTGTATAACAACAGATGAGGAAAGTATCGGTCACAGGAGGCAATCTACTATCGGTCCTCACAAAGACCCTAGTAATTGGAAATGTTGGTGAGGACCCACTTTCCATAGCATATGTTGGAATTTCCTTCACCACAGTGGTGGAACAGAACCTTAAGAACTTGTTCTGTCAAAATCAAGAGAAGGATGTCAAAATCATAGAATTGGAAGAACAACTTTGACAGGTGAGGATAAACGAGGGAAGCCTAAAATAATTCAAATCATATGCAAAAAAAGTTAGAATAGAGCTAGAGGAGGATATCACATATATGTATTCCCATTTTCATGTATTTCTTCAATTGGAAACCAACATAATGGAATAGCATAGCCATGTGAAAGCCAATAACACTCAGATGGTAACCATCTGAGAAGGCTTAGATAAAATGGATAAATGGATCACTGAGAATCCATATGCTCCAACCAAGCTTCCTTGCCCCTTATAGATAGAAAGAAATATTTATTATGCTTTACTTGATCAGTTTCAACAAGTTGGAAAAAGAGAAGAAAAGGAAACAATTAGCTCGCTTGAAATTTGTACACAGCTTCATAAAATAGTGCAAACTTTGACACAAAAGTGTCTCCCTCCCCCTATCAAAAGGCTTAGAAAAAATGTCACTATGGAATATCTCCTTGAAAATATCCAAGAAAGAACAAATCATAGGCAGGAAGTAACTAAGGTAGATATGAAGGCGATAATCGAGTTAATGGAGAAACACCTTGTCCAACCCGCCAAAGTTCACACTATCATACAAGCATTAATAGCCACCTTGGCGAAAGACATGAATACTTTCAGTGATAAATCAGCCACTCTTGAGGAAATTTCATACAGTAGGGTCATATCACTCTACATCCCATTCAAGGTTTGGACAACTTGATGCAGGAGCATCGCTATCAAATTAAGAAAAGAAAAAGTGGAAGCGAAATCGACACCTTGACACATTGAAAGAACCAAATCGACTCTTAACCAGCTTGGTAGCGGTGTGGAGATTTTTTTGAATTTCTCATTAATTAAATTAGTTGTATGTAAAGTCAAGCCACTGTTTGAAATGACGGATCATTGTAAATCCTTACACGACTGTAAAAAATTACAGGTGTAGGATATTATCCCTTATTAGTTTTTAGGTTGCATTTAATTAAGCTAAGTAGGTAACCGCTAGAGTAGAAGGTGATAGAACTTAGATAGGAGGAAGAGGAGC
>SNQJ01S0211460.1:12432-28556 GCA_010110895.2 Picea sitchensis | reverse complement strand
ATTTCTCCTTCCCACAAAAGGAATCAATGGTTCGATCTTCCCTTAGATCAATGGCTTACTATCTCTTCTGAGATTTCGAGTGTTGAATAACTCTCAGCCCTTATCCTCCTCACAAATTTACTGGATCCAACGACCCACGGATATCGACGCTTCTCCTTCCGAGAATTTCTACCATCCATCCGACTCTAAATGGCTCCTAGCCAAATAACTCGACGTCAAACCTTCTAAGCTTGTTTCCATGAGGATACTTCAACCCTTTTCCTTCCTTACTGAGCTTGATTCTTGCTGCAATTTCTGGGATTCTAAATAATCCTGCGCACACTCCTTGCGGCCTTCACGATAATCTTTGATTATCTAACAAACCCAACTCTGCACACTCTTTGTGACAGAAGTTCTTCAACCACTCACTTGGGTTGGAAAATTCTAAGACTCCCCTTAGCCTGCACAAACCTTGCATGGCTCTGAGTTATACTTGCACTCCTACTGTTATAAGTTAACGCTATCTCTCCTGAGATTTTTTGAAGTAAAACTCAGAATCTTGTCAACGCACTCCTTGCGGACTTTCACTGCACTCCTTGCAGGAATTATCAGGAAGAGAAACAATTGAAACTTATACTCTTCTCACGGACTTCATACACTCAACATCGCATACGCACACAGCATTGAAACAAATGCATAACAGAGAATATAAGCAAGTTGTAAACATATCATTCAATAGATAAGAACAACAACCATAGTACACCATGAAATTAGATCAAAGCTTTCTTATATTAATTCAAGTGCTTTTGCACATGGTCTAAATAACAACAACTATCTGCTCATACAACTTCTACAATCTATGTTCTTCTCTGCTCTCCTATGCTCTCTAGCTCTACCGCTACCCTCTTGCTCTCTAGCATTACAATGAGAATGAATAACACAATACATATGAGGGAGTCTTCTTGAGTTTTCCCTTCTACTACTCTAAGCTATATTATGGAATTAAATACTATCATCTACTTTACATTTATTACAATAAATTCCCACAATCGATAGATGAGAGAAACGCTCAAGATCTGTATTACAATTCCCCAAAAAATTAAAATCAAATACATCCTTCCAGCTATTTCATAAATGGTTCTTTTGAAATTCAAAAAAATGTCTTCAAAATGTGCGTTGGCATATCCAGTTGTCCTCCACTCATGCTTTGTTGGCGATGCTCCTGCATCATGGCTTTAGTGAGATGTGAACGATTTCAAGTGGCTAAAAATATGCTCTCAAGTTTGATGGTTGTTTTTAAATTGATTATGATGCGACAGGTGCACAAGACATAATTTAAAGACAAAGGACAAGTGGGGTGGCCTATCCCATACTTGATGACTGGTTAATACCCTTTTGGAGGACAAAAAGGTCTTAGTGGGGAGGCATGATCCAAAATGGATCCAGGAAGGCCTAAAAATCAAAGTTCTTGGAATCAGATGAAACCATATCCATTGCATCGGGATCATCGTGCTGATTCCGGCCATATAATTTTTTTCGAAATGGACACCGTATGCGAAAGTTATCGCGTTTTGATTGATTTCCCAAACAGGTAAAAAAGTCAACTGGTCAAAGTCAACACGTCGTACTATTAACGTCAGCATGGATTCATGATGATGTCAGCAGGGACATGTGGAAGCATGATGAGGTGACACATGTCACTCATTTTTGGCATTTTCAGGGGCTTATGTGGACCAATCAAAAATTGACATGTGGCACTATACAGATGTGACACGGGGTTGTACAGAACGCTGGCGTAGCCCAATGATAGGCTGACATGTGGTAGTATGAATGAAAAGTGGTTGTATGGATGATGGCGTGGTAGGGTGACTAGACAATACAGATGTTGACTGGGCAGGTGACTTGGCAGTACGGATGTTCATGTGGAAGACTCATGGTACGAAACGTGGTTGTATGGAAGTGACGTGGCAAGCTAACAGGAAGGTGACATGGTGTTGACTGGGCACTGACTATGTTGGTGATTGGACTATACAGTCCAATAATAGGGTGACACGTTGATCCAAAATTGGATCCAAGAGCTTGATGGGGCTTAGAAATACCTAAAAATCAAAGTTCTCATAATGGCTTCAAAACGGACATGTGCGTAGGTATCAATGATAATAACCCAACGCAACTTGAACAGGCTCAAACGGATGTCGTATGCTCCAAATATGGTGATTTTTTTGTTTTTCCAAATAGGTAAAAAATGATGATTGTACAGTCCATAGAGTGCCATGTGGAAGATGATTGTACAGGTTGTAAGGCTGTACAGCTGACATGGTAGGCACAGTTGGCGCTGATGTGGCAGGTTTTGTACATCTGACGTGGTAGGTTGATTGGGCATATAGATGGATGACATGTCAGATAGGTACAAGTGGACTAGTCCGGTAGTGACACATGTCATCATTGCAAGGGTGACATGTCTCACCATTGTAAGGGTGACACATGGCATGATTGTATGGTGTGTACGGCACATGGAAGACAGTGACTGGGCAGATGTGGGGTCCAATTGGATTTTGACACTTGTCATGGTATTCAACAAATGAGAAGGTTCCATGTGGCCCAGACATCAATTGCCACATGGCACCCATTGGTTGGTTATTATGTTTGGCAAAATTTGTTGGGTTCACCAGGTTTTGAACCCGTGACCTATTGGGGCACCAAGGTTTCATCTACGTCGGGCTACCAACCTGGCTATAGTTGGTTCTTAGCACCATACAAGTGCCACTTATATATAAAGTGAATAATGGATATGACGGGTGGAGAAAGGGTTGGGGCATAGCCCCATTCCTCAATTCAATAGATCTCTATGTGACTACACCTTAAAACTTGGTGCGATACCATAGTGGATAGCCCCCAATTTCGGTAAACTAGCATGTGACCCGGTCCCTTGGTAGTTGGAACATAGTTCGGGGTTAGGCTTGGTTGGTCGGGCTAGCCCACTGACCAAGGGGCATAACCCAGGGCTTAACTATTGGGGATTTTAACAACCAAAATTGTGTGGGGTGTGGCAACATGGTCCAACAACATAGGACCAGGACCAATAGCCAATGGGCTAGCATGCCAAAGGATTAACCTGTGGCCACGTGCAGGTATCCCATATGACAAAGGGTCGAGAAATAGGGGGATGTGCCTTGTTTATGTACTATTTTTGGGTTTTAAACTATAGTATATGGATTTTTAGTGATTTTATAGGCAGTTTTGGCCCATTTTGGGGGATATTGGGCCATTTTTTAGGCCAGATCTTGGGGGAGAGTTGGGAGATGGTTGCCAACTTCAGATCTATATAAACTAGGCCTTATTGAGGCCATGGGAGCACAATCAAAGTAGGTTTATGTTGAATATTTTCCAAGCCAAAGCCATTGTTATGCAGGGAAGTTGTTGAGGAGAGCACCTTTGCAGGCCATTTCTGGGAGCTCCGGTCATCCGATTTCTGTGTCATTTCTTTTGTTGGGTTCTAGAGATCTGGTAGAACAAGACCATATCAGTTTTGTAACCTTTTTTCACTACTATGATGTACATTTAAAGCTTCAAATAGAAATAAGAAAGCCTCACCCACTGAGACAAAGTTCCAGAGACGTAGGCGAAATTGTTGAATTTCGTTATCACACCGGTGTTTATGGTTTGTTGTTTTTTATGCTTTATTTCATATCTGTATATGTTTATGTGGCTGTCATATTTCTTCCTCTTTCACTCAGCTTCCTAAATGGTTAATTAACACATGCTAAATAACTTAACCATTGTCGTATAAAAGATCTTTTTGGATCAAGTGGTGTCAGAGCTAGTTGACGTTTGGATTTGAGTTTTGCATGTTAACCAAGGAAAAGCTACTTTGTGGTGAAGGTGATATTTTTGAATAGAATACATTGATTGGATTGAGAAATATGACTTCTTAAAGTGAGAAGATGGCATTGGAAGATGGACTTTCTCAGGATGAGAAAGAGTTTCAAAAAACTTTATTTTCTATGTCGTAGATGATGAAGGTTTTGTATTAGGATTACTTGGAACCAAAGAGACCAGTTCTTGGTGAATATTCAAAGGGAAAGAATGAATAAGGAGAGGATCCTCCTCAAATTCCTCCTTCACCTCCATCTTCACCTCCTTCTTCTCCTTCTTCTTCAAGTTCAAGTTCTAAATTCAATGCAAAGAAACATGTCCATAAACATAAGAATGGAATGTCTTTATTAAAATTGATGTTAAATTCAAATTACCCATGTATGATGGTGAAGTTAATGCAGAGAGAATTGACAATTGGGTCAGATAGATGGAGGTTTATTGCAGTGTGCAATAGATCAAGGATGAGGCCACTCATTTGGTGGAAAAGCAAGTTGCAAAATGGCATGCAACAAGTGGGTAATGTATTTCCATCATGGAAAAGTTTTATTTATGAACTTAGAAAGAAATTCTATCCTTTGGGTTATAAAGAGAAAGAGTTAATTGAATGGCAAGCTTTAAAACTAAGAAAAGGACAAATAGTGCAAGAATACACAAATGGATTTCGTAAAGTGGCATTGATGTTAGATATTCCTTTACATACCCAAGAAACTCTTATGAAGTATATAGGAGGTTTACCTGCACATATTCGAAATATTGTATTCATGTTTGGACCAACTAATCTTGATGAGGTTTATGTTCAAGTAACATACATTGAAGCAGGGAAAATAGGTGTTGGTGTATCATGGGAATCGTCTTCAAGGAAAGAGGACAAAAAGAGGTGGAATGGAAAAAAGGAAAAAGCAGTGACAAGAAAGGAAGAGAAGCCCTCTTGCAAGCATTGCAAGAAAGAGGGGCATGATGAGGATTGTTGTTGGCAATTACATCCTGAGAAGAGATCAAAGTGGTTCAAGGAAAATAAAGGGAGGCAAACAGTTGCAGTGACAACATGACCCATAGACTTGGGATTGGATTCAGGTGATGAATCTAAGATCTCATTGGTTGGTATGACAAGTAAAATTGGTGAAGGATTTGATTGTAGAAGTAACTTGTTTCACATAAGGGTCATCATGAGACACACTAAGGTTGAAACATTGGTAGATAGTGGATCTCAATCTAACTTAATTTCATAGGAATTGGTTAAGCAATTGGGATTAAAAACAAGATGCATCATAAGCCCTACACACTTAAATGGATAAGCAATAATCAGCAAATGCACATAACCAAGCAGTGCACATTAAAATTTGTTATTTCATCTAATTTTTTAGACAAGGTAACATATGATGTGGTGAAACTAAGTGAATGTGGAATGGTCTTAGGCAGTCCATACTTGTATGATCATAAAGCAATATTCTACAGGAAAAAGAATCAATATCATTTAACCAAACCAATACAAGAATATGTGGTTCATGCTCATCATGTAAAGGAAAATAAAACTCTTCAAACTATGGAACAATTAAGAAAGGAAGCTAAAGAAATCAACACACCTATAATTGTTTCAAATCAAGTAATCAATCTTAAGCAAGAACGGGAGATGATTGTAGAATGGAAAATCAATCACAGTTTGCTTCAAGATAAGCTATTGTCGTGCAAATATTACAAACATATCAGCTCATTTGTAGTCATATTTTTTATACTATCATTAGTAATGTTGTCTACATGGATGATAGTGGCTTCAGTAAGATGTGACAGGGTACAAATGGTTAACAATATGATGTCAGTTTTCATGATTGTGTTATAATTGATCTTTATGAGAAAGGTGCACAGAACAAAGTTCAAAGACAGAGAACAAGTCAGGTGTCCTATCCCGAGGTTGATGATTATTTAGTAACCTTTTGGGGACCAAAAGGTCCTTTAGTGGGGAGGTGTGATCCAGAATTGGATCCAAGAGCTTGATGGAGCTCAGAAATGCCTAAAAATAAAAAATTCTCATAATGGATTCAAAACATACACGTGAGTAGACCTCGATGATACGAACCCAATGCAACTTGAACGGGCTCAAACAAACGTCGTATGCTCTAGATATCGTGATCTGTTTTTTTTTCAAACAGGCAAAAAATGATGATTGTACGGTCCGTACAACGCCACGTGGTAGATAATTGTACATTCTGTAAGGTCGTACAGCTGACGTGGCAGGCACAGTTGGCGTTGACATGGCAGGGTCTATACAACTGACGTGGTAGGTTGACTGGGCATACGGATAGATGACGTGTGAGACAAGTATAAGTGGACTAGTTTGACAGTGACACATGTCACCACTGTAAGGGTGACACATGGCACGCCCATAGGGTGTGCGTACAACATGTGGAAGACAGTGAATGGGAAGATGTGGGGTCCAATCATATTTTGACACTTGTCATGGTATTCGGTGACTAAGAAGGTTCCACGTGGCTCAAACATGAGCTACCACATGGAACCCATTAGTTGGTTATTATGTTTGGAAAAATTTGTTGGGTTCACCAGGTTTTGAACCCGTGAACTATTGGGGCACCAAGGTTTCACATAGGTCAAGCTACTAGCCTACCTACAGGTAGTTCTTAACACCATAAGGGCCCCACTTATATATAAATTCAATGGTGGATATGATGGGCGGAGAAAGGGTTGGGGCATCGCCCCAACCCCCGGTTCAATAACTCTCCATGTGACTACACCTTAAAACTTGGTGCGATACCATGGTGGATAGCCCCCAGTTTTGGTAAACTAGCATGTGAACTAGTCCCTTAGTAGTTGGCGCATAGTTCAGGGTTAGCCCAGGTCGACCGGGCTAGCCCTCCGACCAAGGGGCATAACCTAGGGCTTAACTGTAAGGAGGTTTAACAACCAAACACACGTGGGGTGTGGCCACATGGCCCAACAACATAGGACCAAGACCAATAGCCAAGGGGACAGCGTGCCAAAGGATTAGCCTGTAGCCACGTGTAGGTAACCCATATGACCAAGGGCCGAGAAATAGGGCGTTGCGCCCTATTTATGTACTATTGTTGGGTTTTAAACTATAGTATATGGATTTTTATTGATTTTATAGGCATTTTTGGCCCTTTTGGGGGGATATTGGGCCCTTTTTAATTCCATATCTTGGGGGGAAGTTGGGAGATGGTTACCAACTTCAGATATATATAAATTGGGCCTTCTTGAGGCAATGGGAGGACATTCAGAGCAGGTTTATGATGAACATTTTCCAAGCCAAAGCCATTGTTATGCAGGGAATTTGTTGAGGAGAGCACTTTTGTCGACCATTTATGGGAGCTCCGGTCATCCGATTTTAGTGTCGTTTCTTTTGTTGGGTTCTATAGATATGGTAGAACAAGACTAGATTAGTTTTGTAACATTTTGGCACTAATGTGATGTACTTTTAAAGCTTCAAACAGAAATAAGAAAGCCTCACCCACTGAGACAAAGGTCTGGAGACGTAGGCGAGATTGTCGAACTCTGTTATCACATTGTTGTTTATGGTTTGTTATTTTTTATGATTTATTTCATATCTGTATATGTTTATGTGGATGTCATATTTCTTCCTCTTTCATTCAGCTTCCTAAATGGTTAATTAACACATGCTAAATAACTCAACCATTGTTGTATAAAAGATCTTTTTGGATCACACGTGGCCCAATCATAGGGCACCATGTGGCACCCTGGACTTAGCCAATGTTGGTTGTGTAAAAATTTTGTTTCCACCTTGGTCGGGATCGAACTCCTAACCTCACGGGACGAGCAACGGACTAACCACCATGCACTGGCCACATGGAAGAATGTGTTACTTGGTATAACATATGGTGGATTATTGTTTTGAATTGACATAGCCGAATATTTTGGGATAAGCCTCGGTCGATGGGGGCTAGCCCGACCAACTGGGGGCTATAGACCAAGAGCCAAGGTGGGTGCGTGGGTAGTTTAAGACCAGGGCACGTAGCCACCATACGACTGGAGGTTTGGGCTTGATCGGAGGACTAGGGCCAGCGCCTAGCCCTCGGCCATATGGTAGCGCCCATATGACTAGGGGCCTTGGATAAAGGGGATGCACCCAATATTTGCTGGAAATTGGGTTTTAAAACTTTATAATAAGATTTTAATGGTTTTTTATGCTGATTTTGGGAGATTTTTGCCCAAAATTGAGGATCTAGAGCCTTTTTTTAGGCCATACCTTGGGAGAAAGTTGGGATAGGATCCCCAAATCAAGATCTATATAATCTAGAGTTTTTTGATAGACCAAGAGGTTCATATTAGCAGGATTATGATGAGTTTGTGAATCTTGAAGCTATTTTTATGCAGGGAAGCCATTGAGGAAACAAACTTTGGAGGCCAATTCTGGGAGCTACACTCAACCTTTTTCAGTTCCGTCAGTTGTGTTGGATTCTTGAGGTTGAAAAKAACACATCCATACTAGTTTGTAATCCTTTTGATACATTTATGRTGTACKTTTGAAGCATTGAATATAAATAAGAAAGCATCCCCSACTGAGACAAAGGCTCGRAGACATAGGCAATCTTGTTATACTCTATTAACAACCTTGTTGTTATGGTTTGTTGTTCTTATGTTTACATTATGATGTGCATTTTTTTGTGATGGMTGCAATATTCTCTCATTAAGTCTTTCTTATTTCCTTAATTCCTAAATGGTAATTGAACACATGCTTAAAACTAAACCAAGTCTTTAAAGATCATTTTCGGATCAATGGATCAAATACAAATACAATGGATTGAATGAAAAGTCATTCTTTGTCAATTTGGTGCAAGTTTACAAGTTGGTTCTTGTTATGAGGGTTGGATTACTCACTTCTTAGTTGGATCTGAGAACTACAAGTTGGGTCTTGTATCTAAGATTTGGATCTCTCTTATTCAAATGGTGTTGAATATTTTGATGATTGGTATCATATGTACCTATTCAAGTTTAATAAATATATGATATGTATTCTTATTTATACAGTTTGTATTTTTATAATTGTTACATATATTTACGAATAAGTAATTTAAATACATATATGTTATTCAGTTATTTTAAGTAAATCTAAGAAAGTGTGAAAATTGTCCAAAAGTTCAATACATTGATTCACCCCTCCCCCCCTCTCAGTGTTAGTGTGTGTTTCAACAATTGGTATCAAAACCAAGTTTTTTTCAAGAAAAACAGTCCAATCACTGGAAGGAAGATCCTCCTAAACACACAAATGGGTGGACAATTGGCTCTCTCTACAAATGAAGCTCCCTTATTTGATGGAACAAACCACTCGTCATGGAGGGAAAGAATGAAAAGGTATCTGAATTCAAGAGGATATGGTGTTTGGGACTCAGTAGTATGTAAGCCTTGGTACTTAACTACCTCAAAGAAAAAATCCAAAACTTCAAAAGAAGCAAAGAGAAACAATTCAATGGCATTAAAATCAATCTAGAATGGATTGTCAAACCAAGTCAAAGAAAATATGGGACTTTGTACCTATGCTAAAGTATTATTTCTCTAGCTATATAATTCCTATCAGATTAGAGTACAAAACATAGAAGAAGACAGCTCCATCAAGGAATTGATGCAATACCCAATCATTAATAAAGAAGACAACTCCATCAAGGAATTTATGCAATACCCATTGATCAATAAAGAAGACAACTCCATCAAGGAATTAATCCAATCCCCAATCGTCAATAAATAAGACAACTCCATCAAGGAATTGATGCATACCTCAATAATCACTGAAGAAAAACTATTGAATCTTAAGATTGATGTTATATCTGCAATAGAAGATATTTGTATGGAACCAGGAAATGGTATATATATATATTAAAGTTCATAGGGAGGCTCTTAACCATCTTGAATACACATTTATGTGCACTCTAGAAGAGTTGGATAAACTTCAAAAGAAAAATATGTTGCTACAACAACAGTTAGATCAAACTGGCAGAAATAACCATGAATAGCATGAATAAAAGATTCAACTAAAAGACAAAGAAGAAGAGATCAAAAGATTGAAGACTAAAGTTGTTTATATAACAAAATAAGTGAAATATTTTAAGACATATTAAAATCCCAATAAATGCACATAAGTCTTAGAAGAAACAAAAGAAATTGTCATCAATCTAAAGACTCAACTTGAGGAAGCTAAGGAAATTGAATAAGCCCTGAAGATCCAATTGACTAAAAAGGAAGAATCATGTCAAATGTTGGAATTGGAAGTTTTGAACCTCCAAAAGAAGAATGAAAATACAAATGCAACTGTCGAATTCCAAAACAGCTCTGTTATCATGGATAGGATCTAGAATATTCAAATACCAACCAGTGACAAAACTAGTCTTGGGTGTGAAGGTGTAAAGTGGACCCCCATTCACAAACATGAGAAAGGCCCATCCTTCTCAAAGGGAAAAAGTGTTGTCACGGACTAAATACAAGATCAGAACTTTGTTAAGAAAGGAAGCTATAAATTTCAAAACCAAGAAGCATATCAAAAGGCAAAATCAAGTATGGAAACACCTTCAATTTTTATTGATTTTCCTATCATAACTCTGGTCAAAAAGCATTGGAATCCAAGAGTCTTTAAAGGAGAAAATTAGGAAGGTTAAATAAATTAATGAGATGTCGAATATGCAATTATGTTGGGCACACAACAAAGTTTTTTCATACAATGAGATGATACGACTATGATAGGTTTGGCCACAAATCCCAAGACTGCACAAAACCAAGAAGCCAGCCCATGAGGAATAATCCATACAATTCAAGAAGAAAATCTAATGAATTTTGGAAGAAAAGAGAAGATGTCAAATCTCAAATGATAAATTTAGAAAGGAAAGGTCCAACAAGCAGAGTGCCTCATGGAACGATTTGGAGAAAGAAATCATAACAAAGCTACAAAAGATTCAGAAAAGACAAAGCTCCAAGAGAATGAAAATGTTTATGTTCCTACCATGCCTCTCCTAGATGCATAAAAGGATCCAAAACACTTCTTTAATAATTCATAAAAGAAAAAAAAAATGGGGTCTCTCGATGAGGAACAAAAAATAACATCAACTGGAGAATTTGAAAGCAACAGAGGAGTTCAAAATATATAAAGATAGAGCATGAAAAGGGTAAATTGATTAATGACAAAAAGCATCAAGATCTCTTGGTATCAAGGAACTGAAATATGTAACATATCTTAACAATTGGTTGTAGAATGGAAATTAAATGAATTGGTATTGATCAATTGGTATCACTGTAAATGATCGATTGGTATTCATGTGAAAGATCAAAATATCAAGAAGAATAAAGAGGTAGATCAATAAGATTCACACCCTTGTCCTTTATGAAAAAAAGGGAAGATAGTAAAACATATGAAACAGTAAAAACTCAGGG
The DNA here is from genome assembly GCA_010110895.2 of Picea sitchensis. Classification (NCBI taxonomy): domain Eukaryota; kingdom Viridiplantae; phylum Streptophyta; class Pinopsida; order Pinales; family Pinaceae; genus Picea; species Picea sitchensis. The sequence goes on along the minus strand of SNQJ01S0211460.1, from coordinate 17,294 downwards.
GAGTATTTAATTTGGTCATCAAATGAGGAACTCATTGGATTAGGTTTAAAAGACTTGATCACTACAAAAATTGGTATCAAATAAGACTACCTATTTGAACACAAAATCCCAAGAAACTGAGATAGCAGCTGACACATTCACAGGGGGAGAGAAGCAGTAAGAGTTTCACTCATTGTCATTGATGTCAAAGGGGGAGAGAAGCAGTAAAACAAATTTTGTATCAGTAAAAACAAACTCAATTCCCCAATTTGAATATGAGATCAGTGATATGGGAAGAAAAGGTACAAACTCATTTGTTTCACATATATGTTGCCCTCAATGCCAAAGGGAGAGATTGATGGAATTATTGATTGAGTGTTGTCATTGATGGAAACATGAATTCAACATGGACAGACAATAAATAACAAGGATGTGTTTGATGGGTGGTATCAAAGGATAAACTATAAGTCATGATAGCACAAGATTTAAATTATGTTAAATACAGAGGAATTCTGAAGAAATTCTCAGGACAAAGAGATAGTACAGAGGAACAGTTGTTTGAAGTTGTTATAAATATGGAGAAAGATGAAGGAGTTCACTGGTGTGAACCTGAGCAAGAATGATAATGTTGAGGATGTTGAAGATACAATTCAAGAAATGAATTGTCTTGGAGATATTTCTAATCATGGAATATTACATTGGGATATAGAGGAGTACAAACAAGTAATGAATAAATCTAAGTGAGATAGATCTAATTAATGAAGGGAGATAGATCTAAGACGAGGGAATGAATAAATCTTAGGATAAATTGTTGAAGAAGAGTTCTGTAAAATATGGATACAGAACTTAAACACAGGGAACGTCCGATAAAGATTGAATAAAAGATGACAGTTAGATCGGGGAGAAGTCCAGAATCATGGGGTGTAGAGTTAGATCGGCGATAATCATCAAATTGTGAAGAGATTGAATAAGGATCATCAGATCTCACGATAGAAGGTGAAATAAATTCAATYGTTCATCCAATCCTGGATTAAAACATCGTCATATATTTAATGGTGGTGAAAAACGATGTGATGTAGATCCAATCGTCCAACCATAGGTYAGATCAATGGTGGACAAATATTTTTCAGAGTAAAGGTGCGAAGAGTTTAACATGGGCCAGAGCCCCCAAAATATTTTGGGTCGTCGATCACAAAACCACATGTCAGTTAGAGGTTTATTTCGGGGTCCACGGCATTGAGATACGATCCAAGAACCCAACCCCCAAGATGACGGGGCATGTCCATCCAACGAATGATTAAGTATGCATCGTCGATTAAGTCAGGCTAGACATTGCTAGCACTCAGTTGTGTAGCCCTAGGTTACAAGTTTGGTTATGTGGGAAGCACAAGTGATTAGGGATAAATCCACAAGTTAAGAGCATAGTCGTTGATCATATGGAACCTAATGAGAACCTGGATGAAGTTAGCACGGTTTGAAAAATAAGCGCTTCTAGAGAAGCACTTGGTTATAGTTCATGGCCATATGAAGACAGGGACCTAGTTAAAGGACTTTGAGGACCTAAATACAGGAATCAATGGTAAAGGCTATATACAGTCTATAATGGATGTCAAAGCAACCAGAGGATGGAATAGAAGGAATTGCAAAGGAAGGTAATTCACAGCGCAAGAATCTATAGAGAAGGATCAAGAAGGAATTCGCACGAATTGGTTGAGGATCGAAATAAGGATTTTATCTATAAATGTGATCAAATGGAAGAGGGCTTGATATAGAAAAGAAGGGAAGACACGAAAGCTACAGTATGATAAATTGAATTAAATATTAATGGAGAATATTAATATATGGAGATTAAATATTAATGGAGAATATTAATATTAATATATGGAGTATAAATACAAAAGAGGAAAATTTTAAGGAAACAGATTTTTACGTAAAAATAAATATGAAAGTAAAATAATAAAAAAGGTAACTTTATGTAAAAAGTAAATTCAAAAAAAAAAAAAAAAGTTACATGAAAAGGAGTATTAAAAGATAAAAAGAAAAAAAAAATGAATTTACGTAAAAAGTCAAAAAGTGCTTATTCAAGTTTAATAAATATATAATACTTATTCTTCTTTATACAGTTTGAGTGTTTATAATGGTTACATATATTTATGAATAAGTAATTGAAACACATATATGTTATTCAATTAATTTAAGTAATCTAAGAAAGTGTGAAAAATGTCCAAAATTTCAAGACATTGATTCACCGCTCCCCCCCTCCCCCTCTTAGTGTCAGTGTGTGTTTCAATAGACATGGATGAAGATTTGGGGGCTTAGTTTCCACAAGAGAGGGAAGGGGTCCAAGGGGGAGAGTTAACAATGTCTATTAAACCCAAACCATTTCTTTCTAAATTATCCTTACTATGAACTTTCCATTTTTTGATTCAGTGTTCCCAAAGCCAATTATTGAATTCATGTAAGAGGGTGGGTGTGAGAAGTCGCATCCCATGGTTATTAAGAGAATGAGGGATAAGTACAATCAGTTTGGGGAAGTGTAAGTCAATCAAGCAAGAAAAAGAGAGGAAATTTGTATGGTCGGGGGGGTGAATTAGACAGACACGTTTTTGCATTGGAAGCGGTTTTTACATGGATATTTTTGGATAACAAGGGAGTTCTAAGTGTTGAAGGTTGAAGGAAACCATAGTGGGCATGCATGGTAGTTTTTTGGAGCTGTAATTTCATGGGAAGTGAGGTTACAGGCCTCTAAGTAATATTTTGTTTAATAAATTCTCAATAGAATCAAGTGTTTTGTTGTTGTGAGAATTAATGTTGTAGATATAGATTCATGGAGTCCCAGTAGAGAGATTTCTTGTCCAACCTACATTGGAGCCCTAAACAGGAGTGGGAAGGCTTGAGGGATTATGAGCAGTGAAGGGGGATCCCATCCCTGGGTTGTGTAGTTTATGGGGAAGAGATATGGTGGATTGGAATTAGTAGTGGGAATTTGACTATTGAGAGGGGGAAAATAGCTAGGCTTAGGGACCACCGTATCTTATGGATTCATAGCCCTATCTCGATGGTGACTTGTTGTTGACAACTGGAACAGAAAGTATACAATTGGAAGGAACGGTTTTCCTCTCCATTGGGTTGCATATTTACTAATATAAGTGTTCTTATTTATGTTAAATTTTGATGTAGTTGTTGTGCATTTTAGTTTTATTTATCATGGTTGTTGTTGTTGGTTGTGAGTAGAATGATGCATTCGAATTGATATTTATTTGGTTGAATGTTGTTGTATGTATTTAGATATTATTGTGCACATTTTAAGCAATTGCATTTATGTTTTAGATTAGCATGGACAATTGCATGAGTTGGAATGTCATGTCGTGTGTTATTTTTGCATCTAAAATTTGGTATCATAAATGTTTTTTAATGGGTTGTTTTAGAAATGGCGTGACCCAAGTTAGGGTTGGGTGTGTTGCATGAAGACTCTTGTTATACCCCATTTCCAAGGATAACTAAGGAGATGATTTCTCTAGGCCCTTAGGTTGCAGACATGGAGTAGCGAGACGGAAGATGAGCAGGCAGAGGCCCCTATCATACCACACATCACCATCTGATTGATGGCAATAGCATCCACCACACCCAGCTTGGCCCACAAAGGACAACATGTATTTCTTCATGAGGTAAAAAATTTGGTGTTGTGGTAAGTGTCATTTTAATATTTGGAGCATTTGAACATGTTGCTAAGGATCCTTTCTTGATTTTGAAAACATTTTCTTGGAAATTATGCTTTTTTCCCTATTTCACCTTGGTGAGTACAGTCATGGTTTCCTAGTAAGTGACCACCCTCGGGGAAACGGTTTCTACCAGGGGATCTCCTTGAAGGGTTATCGTGCCATCCCCGCTCATACTTGACACCTTCCATCACTTCTTCCCTTTTTGTTTCCCCATATTTTAGGTTTTCGGGCTTATTGACTCAGGAAGGGCATGTACCTCATTTCATGGGAAGAATGGACCATTAGGCTTGAAGGTGTCTTAAAAAAAATATCATAAAATGAAATCTCTACTTGGGATCCCGAGATAAATTAAACACTTCTCAAAAAAGTAAGGGACCCATAAAATAAATAAATAATTAATTAATAACACTTTCCAAGGTAGAGCGTTTGTGGGCCATGAATTTCCTTTTTAGTGCCCCTTATTGTCTTCAACTTGGAAATTCATGCAAACCAAGGTACAGCGTATGTGGGCTATGCATTTCCTTTTTAGTGCCCCTTATTGTGTTCAACTTGGTGACACATGCAAAATAAATGGCTAATAAAGGGCTTGGAAAAATATGCTTTAAAAACAAAAAGAGGAAAAGGATGTGGCTAGCCCTCAATAAAGGCACCCATAAATGAGACAATATGAGCCCTTGTATTTCATGAATCCCCATACCTAGAAGTATAAATTCATCAACCTCACATTCACTACATGACTTAAAAAGTTTTGTCCTTGGGAACATCCCCTACTTGAGGAACCGATTCACCCAATAGGGCATTATGACACCCCATCCATATCTAAATTTGGAAAATTGTATAAGGTCTTTGAGAATCTATTTATTTTTAAAAGGGGGGATTTGATGCATATGTTTAGGTGGTTCCCTTGATATATATGTCTTACTTGTGCTGAAATTGTGACTTGTGTACCCTTGGAGGGCGTACTTGTCTATCTTTGCAGGTCCTTGACAGGTGAAAGTTTGAACATGGAGGCACAAGGTTCCTTGGACCTTCGTTTAGGGAAAGAAGCCCAATGGTTGGATGATGTGCCCCCTCTCCTTGGGACATCCTAGATGTGGGACTGATCGAGGAAGGGACTGGATCAGCCACTTTGGCACTCGTCAAAGGAGGAGTGGGATCGAC
>SNQJ01S0211459.1:28171-39025 GCA_010110895.2 Picea sitchensis | reverse complement strand
AGGTCCAAGAAGGTTCAGAGTCCGGCATATATAGTAGCGGTGGAGTTGTTGAGATCAATCTCCAAGTCGGAGATTGTTGGTTTTGGAGCCTGATTATCTTCCTGATTCAGAGGTCTTTTAATTTCAGCCATGTTTATACCCCATGAAGTATTTACACCCCAGAAGTATGTACACTCTTCCATGCGGGGGAGTCCAGAGGGGGGGTACCCCCTCTGCGGGGTCTGGGGGCAAGCGGGTCCCCAGCAGGGGTTCGGGGGCGAAGCCCTCGAACGAAAATTGCCTTGTAAATGTATATTGTAATTTCATTGTAAATATGGACCGTTCATTATAAGGTCGCAGATCTAACGATAGAGTTTATGTTAGGGTTTTTTTCCCTAGAAGGCAACCCTCTTTTATGAGGGAAATGTATTGCGGCTATGGTTGATGTCGAATATTGTATTATGATATAGGATACTGTGAGAGAAAGAAGAGGAAGTTACAATGGGTTTGCTGTAGGTTGTATCCCTTCATTTGATGGATAATAATAAAGGAAGGACCTAGCAATTTCTCTGGTGGACGTAGCCCACACTGGATGAAACACATAAATCTGTGTCTCTCTTGTATTGTGTATCTTCTATGTTTTGTTTCTTCATTTGTTTTATTTTATTGATCCATGGTCCTGTTTTTCTAACACACATTCATGAAGAAGAAGATAGATCTTATGACACAGGTACTTCAGAGGAATAACCTTGGAGACTTCATTCCTGAAGGAGCCAAGAAGAAGAAGGTTGAATACCATGTGGCTAAGAAAGGTAATCATCATTCTCTAGTTGCAATTAATTCCTCATCTGGTTCATGGATTATATATTTTGGTGCATCCCATCATATGGCAACAAAAGAGGAAGTTTTCTCTTCTTTGAGTCCATGATTAAGACCCCCTATTCTCATGGGGGATGACACTCTAGTAGAAGTAGTAGGAGAAGGGAGAGTGGAACTCAACAATGGCAGTTTTGAGAATGTTTTACATGTTCCAAAGATTTCCATGAATCTACTCTTAGTTTATTAGATCCCTCAGAAAGGTAAAAAGGTTGAATTTACATCAGATTCAGTTTTAGTATTTGACATGCATGACAATTTCATTATTGCAATTGGTGAGGTGGATCACAAGTCAAGGTTGTATAAATTCACTAAGTTTTATGATGATGACTCCTCTATTCTACTTACACATAAGGAGACTACATTGCATGCACCTCCAGTGCAACATGCATATACTCTTGTTCTTCCATCAGTTTCAGACATTAGAGATGATTCCATGCACTCAGATTATGTACATGGAAATAAGCAGGTAGTACATCCAGATAAGAAGCCATCGCCGAAGCTTCATTATATGCCCAAGAAGGCACAGACCATACTTCAGGCAGTAGGAAACCTTGCAGGGAATCCATTAGATTCGAGCATTACTCGATATTAGCATGAGGAGCCTTCTCATGTACTTTAAGCTTCAGAACATGCGATGTGCATGCATTGCTATATGGTTCAATATACTGATCCACAAAACTACAATAGGGTTGTGGGAAATCCATTATGGAAAGCAGCCATGTAGAAGGAGTATGACTCACTCCTACAAAACTAGACTTGGCATCTGGTTCCACTTCCATCGGAAATGAATATTTTTAGGTGCAGATGGGTCCACAGGATCAAGAGGTACAAGGCTAGACAAGTTGCCAAAGGACTTCATCATATCCATAAAGATTCCTATATATTCACGAAGACTTTCAGTGAGTAGAAGTTTCAGACTTTGTGGGATCATCTTGCAGTGAATAACACAGTTGCCTAGCAACTGCCATTTTCTTCTTTTGATACATTATCTTATGAGGGGAGGTTTTGTTCCCACGTGGTTTTCCCTCTTTCCTGAATTTTATTCAGTGTTCATTAGTTGCATTGTACATGAGTACCTAAAATGGCCTAGTAGCCGAGACTCATTTTTTACTCCATAGTGATGTTCAAGGGAGGTGTTGGAGAAATTTCTATTTTCGACACACTAGTTCAGTGGGAGTTAACTGACTAGTTCTATTTTTGACTTTCTATTTTTACCATCACTATTATGCATGCATGCATTCCTAAGGAAAGATAACTTATTTATTTCTTTTCTTAATTATGGAATGTTTTTCCCTATATATGAGTGTATTCCACTCATTCATTGTATCATATTGATCATGATCTATGTATCGATCATCAACTCATTGGAATAGTGTGAATATATTTTATCATTCTTCCATATTGAATCTCTCTTCCTTTCTTGATAAACTTTGTTTGTACTTGATTTAGATATATATCCTGTGTAGATTTCCATGAAACACTGATAGGATGATTATGCATACAGGGATAAACCCCCTCATGCTTAACATTTTTCATAAGTTATTCCCAAATTCCCGGTTATTTTTCCATTAAATCCGCTCACTTCCCCCTTTAGCATAATTATTCTGGTTACGTCTTCTGAAATTACTATTCTTGGTCTGTGAAGCCATGAGTTCTGAGTTCTAAATCTGTTGAAAACAAATTTTCTTTTGGAGTCTCCAGTTTGTTGACGATTAAAATTGTAAACGAAGTTTTGCCCGCAAAGTGTTGCTAAAGCCTATTATTATAAAAGCTAAATAATACTACTAGGTGGGACCCCCTTGAATTATTGAAGATCAGACCTATTCATATTTGATGTTTGTGATGATGTGCGACAAGGCTTACATGGTTCATGAGATATTGTTTTATTGGCTATGATTTGAGCCTATGAAGTATTGGTTCTTTATGTTACTATGGCGTATGCTATTCATTGATACCATTTCTATTTGTCCTTATGAAACCTGCACAACAAACATGTTAGTGGAAATATATACAAGGCAGTTTGGAGAAAGGAAAAAATACTATAACAAATGCAAAAGAAAAGGGATCTGATTCTCCAATTTTACTATACCACATACAAACAATTGGAAAGAAATAAGGAATAATGAAAAAATTGCAAAGGGTAATAATTTAAACTATGATATGTACTATACTACATGCATGAAAGACTTAATGGTTATAGTTAGATCCTAGCACACAATTTAATGGTCATGTGATTTAATTGACTTATATGGTCGATTTACATATGGTATATCTTGGAAGGACAGGATATGGGTGGCGCATTTTGACAAAGTGATAGACACTAATGGTTATGTGATTTAACTGTGTTATATGGTATGTGGTTGTTTTATGTATGGCCTAAGTTAAGGAATATGATGGTTGTGCTATTGGATTTTAATGAGGTGATGGTTTCGATACATGGTCTGATTAATGGTGTTAATGAATAACTTGTTAGCATGTACTACGGAGTTAATGGACTGTGGGTGGAGGCGATGTGCATTTACTGCAATTCACCTTTACACCTTCCGTTGGACGCCACCCTAGTCGGGCTATTGTTCATCATTGTTGCTATGGTTATGCTCCAATTTCCTAGAAAAGAGGAAACGCTCAACCATCTCGTGTTTTAAGGTGCTTCGATCATAGGTATGTATTTGTTTTGGCCATCCATGCATCTTCTCTATTATGAAATGGATATTGGCTCGAATGTATGAGGTTGTGTTTTCCTTAAGTACTTCAACTGTGTAAAATTTTATTTTTGGAATTAATTGTTTGCGGGTTTCTCTGTAATAAATATATAAAGTTACATTTTATTGGGCCATCCTGAGCGTTAGCATCCGTAGGGGATCTCTGTGATATTTGCTGGTTTAGTTGGAGGGTTTTGTTGTTTTTGGTTGGCTGGTTGTCCTCGCACGTTTACATCACTATGTCCAGTCTTTGGCTTTTATGGTTTAATGTTTGGAGGCACTCTGCGTCACTGTGTTTTGTTCACTTGGGAATTGATTGATTTCACCAGTAAAGGTCGCGAAATGGGTTTTTCTTTTCTTACACGGACCTGTCTTCACCTCATTCCTGTGGTTGTTTGATCGAAGAGCCATGAGGGTTACACCCCGCGTGCATTAAGTACCATTACCGACCGAGTTGGAACATCGTGCATCTGTTGTAGCCCTACTGTCTCGGGATTTGATTCTATCCATGAATAATTCATGGTTCTCTCTTTGTATGCATCGTTGGTCTTGAAAGTTTTTCACCATTGAAGGGAGTTGGCTCATCTTTTCCTTTGTTAGTTACAATGCAAACCTTTAACTTCACAGGTCTGGGGGTTGACATAGAACACCGAAAGGACTTGTAGGGTTTACTGCTTGGTTATTGTTGAATGGTTGTGTATTGTCAAGAAAACATGGGGTACATACTCACCTAGTTGGACATATGACGATCGTGTTGGTTTGATATCTAGTCACTGCCTGTGTTATTAAAATGAGTAACCCTGCATTGTTAATTGGGTAGTCCAGATACACAATCGATTTCCTTATGTTCGATAACCCAATATTACTTTATTTGAGAAGGTCACAACCTCCCTCCATGTCAATGCATGAGTATGCGTAGTTGCCACAACATGTTTGGTTGGTTGATACACAGTCACAAACTTTTTCACTAAGGATTATTTGGATTTTGGGCTTGGCATTGATTTTGGGCTTGGCTTGGCATTAATGTTGCTCACACATACTGGGTTGTGTGTGCGGTGTTTCTACACAACGATTAAATGGTCACGGTAACCGTTAGTTTATTTTGGGGGTTGAATGGTTATTGAAAATGGATGAATTTATAAAATCCATCCACTGTATGTGTTATGATTGCATAAGCCCAAGTTTTTACACAACATGGTTGATTGCAGTTTGATTAAATTGAAGCAATACGGTATTAGATTAATGGCTCAACACGATGGGTTGATTTATTACTGTGACTATGTGTTTGGTTTTGTAAAATGGGGATATTTCATCATAGTGTTTTGGTTGGCTGTGCACCATGTATAATATGGATAGTTTGAGTTCCACACTCGGAGAAAGTCACAACGTTTAAGAACGACTTGTCTACATTTCGATTATTTTTTTACAAAGATAGGCATGTTGTTGATACCTCATCGTGATGGATATCCCAACATTATAGGGTCACATTGAATTGGGCTTGTACAGTGACAGAATTTCACTTGCATAATTGAATTATCCTGTGCGTAGCATGTGTTGGAATGGTGGTTGTTGTCTGTCTATTTAAATGTCAATTTGGGTTTTGAAATTTAATATGGATTATTGGGTTTATTGCCTATATATATATATATATATATAACGAATACAATTTCATTCTAAATGACAGGCCTGATTGCAGTGATAGTGTGACTTCATTTTTAATTTTGGAAACATGAATTTTGAGTGTATTTGTTGATTTAAGTAAGGTGTGGGAAGTGGTTGATTCTGATGGTTGACAGAGTAGAAATGGTTGCTATTTGAGAATTGTTATAAGATGCAAAGTGTATAAATGAAAGGAACATAACTCCTTTATAGATTGTGTGGAATGCATATTATCTTGTGATGGCACTATGTTGGACATTTGATTATGAACATTGAGCTAGTTAAATACACAGTAATTGTTATTTGGTCACAATGATCGTTGGTTAGTGCTTCTCCTTTCACAAAATGTTTTATGGATCATTTAATTAATCTTATGAAAAGTAATCACTCTTTTCCCTTCCATTATTTCATTTTCTGCTAATTACAAATCCCATCGCCTTCCCATATTCATTTTTCACTCCCTATTATGAGATTGATTACAGTCCAGAGAATTTCGGTGTTAAAGCTGTTGAAAGTGTCTTGTTGGATTACAGTGATGTTTTATTGGTTTTCTTTACACTTTATTGTTGTTGTCATTGAGTAGTAACCATTTTCTTTTCCCCCTCATTATATCAGGTTTCGCTTAATATAAACCCCTCGCATATCCCATAACCCCTTTCATCCCCTTCTCATTGATAAATAGTTAAACAATTTGTATGGATTGGATTGCATGGGTTTGATACATTGTTGAGCCAAATCTATTTCATATTTTTAAAAGTTGTCATGTATGGTTATTTAAAAGACTATTTTCTAATCAATCATGCATGGAGGAATGCATTTTTTTCAATCAAGGTAACCATGGCCAAGGAAACAAAAGTAGAGGTAATTGGAACAAAGGCCCAAGAAGGACAAGGTTCTCCATACATTTTGATGTTGACTCACAAGAGCTTGGACAGTTGTTTCAGGTCAATTTCTTCAATTGGATTGGGCAGGGAGTAGTCCAACCTAGGCCTGGAGGGCCTCCTTTCCAAGTCCCGTAAGCCCTCGGTATCCCTATACCTCCTCACGTCTCATTGCAGCCCGAGGTTCCTGAAAATGATGGATGGCAGGAGATTGTCCACCCGACAATCTACCAACATCGCGTCTGGCCCAACTTGTCCTTACCTTCTCCTCCGCCTATTAATCCCATTGACCAAGATTCCCCTGACCAGTCGCCAGTGAAATCCTCCCATACTAGGAAGAGATTGAAAACTGAGGCCCATCATGCCCTTAACAAGGGAAAAGCCACTGCTACCCGTTCCTCACCCTCCAACGGCTCTGACAAATCCATGTCTTCCCGGATACATTTGAGGGATGATTGTTCCCACATGATCAATGAGATTAGGCCTAAAGGCTCGGTGCAGCCTAAGGAAACTTCATGGAAATCGAAGGGTGACAACAACAATCAAGGAAAGATTGCATCACAAAGTGGAAAATATGGCTTTTAAGTTTTATTTTATCTACTGTTTATGACATTTGACTTCAGGGATCTTTGGACAACATGTTTTATTTTGGATATATGAGTAATATTTTTGAAAATAATTTCAAATATCATGAGCTAAATTGTGAAATGGAATATGTGGATGGGAGTCACAAGGAGGTGTGTTTTGCTTGACTAATAGTTATGTTATGATTGTTATAATTGTTATGAGCTAAGAGGAGTCACAAGGGATCCCACCTACTAGTTATTATTTATTTATGACCTTTATTATGATGATTACTTTTCCCCCTAACTAAAGTTGGTTGAGTCTTTTAATTAACTTAACTAATAAGTTGGTTCAACTACTTCAACCAATTCTGAATTGTTTAAAAGAAAAAGGAAAGGGAGGAACAAAGGGAGGATAGAAGCAGAAGCATACTGAGGTTTTCTCTTTGCGTTTATGTTGAGATAATTCAATTTTCATTTATTCATTATTCATCACAATCCCAATTCTCTTTTATGATAGCAGGGTCTTATTGTAGACAACAATATTCAAGGCTGAATCACATCATTCAGACACTTGTTTTTCAGAGGTGTTGATCTATCTTTGATAGTCTTTGTAGACTTGTATGTTTGTGAATTAATTTTCATGACTGACAGAGGCTATTGTGCATAGTCGAGTGGGCATCATGTTGACAGGCGTAAGTGACACACCATCAACTGGAAGGTCAAAACTGGACCGGGGTTGTCTAATTAACCCAAGATGTTTGGAATGAAATGACCTGACGGGTTTAATTGCTCTGTTGGCCAACTAAATTCCTAAAAATGATAAATGAAATGAAACTAATCTAAATTCTATGATACTAAGAATATATTTTTACAAATGTTCTAATGAAAACATGAATATATACAAATAATTGCAAACTGTTTATATACAGTTTGCAGAGTTTACTTGAAATCTTGAAAAATGGATGTTCTTAAAAGTGTTTATAGAAGAGATAAAGAAAGCACATACATTTTTCTGTTTTCTGTTTAAAGATTTAAAAACTAATAATACTAAGAAAGAACGATTGAAGCAACGATACTTAAACAGTCAAATCCAATTTATGCCATCATTGTTTCATTAATAAATAAATTAACTCAATAACAAGCAAACTAATCTATAACTAATCGATTAAACTGAGTTTATTCTGCCTATGTAATTCGATATCCTAATTGTCCTGCATGTGAGGGAAACCTGCGACAAAACAATACTCGTACTTTTGGAATAAATTCCAAAAGGTGTATGATGTGTTGGAGAGAGAATATAGCAACATAATGCTAACTGTAAAATTTGGTGATCTTATGATAATTAGTACTTATAAAGAGAGGAAATTCAATTCAAAGTATTAATATAATCCATCACTTAATACCTAGAATAAATCAATAATTATCAAATGGTAGATTGATCACAGATACAAAATGGAATAACAAATTATGGACAACGTCTAAATACTAAACAATATGAAACACCATATGATGAAAAAACTAAAGTTGTATCAAACATAATAATATTTCATAAGATCGAGACAATAAAAGGAACAAAATGGAATTAGCATCACACTGGTCTAAAGCCGATGGTGAATAACTTCTCCATATCAGCTCTCAAAATCACATGTCCATAATGTATCCCAACAAAAGATATCTTCACCACTAACAATGATCACTATTTAAACTATTTTTGGATTAACAAACTCTTATCATGCAAGATAGTAATTATCAAATGGTAGATTGATCACAGATACAAAATGGAATAACAAATTATGGACAACGTCTAAATACTAAACAATATGAAACACCATATGATGAAAAAACTAAAGTTGTATCAAACATAATAATATTTCATAAGATCGAGACAATAAAAGGAACAAAATGGAATTAGCATCACACTGGTCTAAAGCCGATGGTGAATAACTTCTCCATATCAGCTCTCAAAATCACATGTCCATAATGTATCCCAACAAAAGATATCTTCACCACTAACAATGATCACTATTTAAACTATTTTTGGATTAACAAACTCTTATCATGCAAGATAGAGTGCAATCCCCCCAAAATAGATTGTTTTACCAAAATAGTACAACAAGAAACCATTCCTGTAGGAGTTGGTTTTATCAAAATTTATTACATAATAACAAAGTTTTATCAAGATAAAAGAAAGAAACTACTAAATAATACAACGTATGATCCGAGATGGCTTCTCCATGTAAATAGCACCATAATTATCATTTTCCTGTAGATAACAGAAACGAAATTGATATTCAGAAAATAATTCTAACTAATATTTAGAAATAGATTGGCTACAAAATCATGAGATTCTATAGCTAGTCTTCTATTAACAAAGAAAATCAAAACTAAATCTTCCTATTTTGACTTTCATAACAGAATAAATGAAATAAAATCAAAAAATCACTTTTACCATTTAGAAATTAGACATTCAAGGGTCGGACAGTTCTGAATTAATGATGGCATTGGAGTTGGGTGCATTTTTGATAATTATATTACCAGATCTTTTGGGTGTTTTATTTGCCCGTTCTGCACATGCTTTCAACTCTTGGTTTTCTCGTTCAAGTAGAGAATTGCGAGCAACCAGAAGTTTTAATTGTGCCTGTAAAAATTGTATATCCCTATAATAACATTCTACCCAGTCCAAGCATTTGTCATAGTGTACCGGAGCTATAGCAGGCCGAGGTTGAGCATACAGAGGTAGTCTAGAGACAAAGTCGTATTGCACATCTTGACCAACAATTTCATTCTTAAGACATTGGTTATCCAAATCTTCCCGAGCAAGGAAATCATTGATCTCGTCATCTGAACAGGGATCATTGACCTCGATCAATGAGATCGAGCTCAAATGATCCTGTTTTCGATTTATCAGACTCCTAGATATTAATCAGCTAGATATTTTGTTTATAAAACCCAAATCTGAGTTATCTTGTTTCTTTATCTTATGAATTTTATTAACAATAGGTTTTGTCACTAAAGCCCTGATTCAGTTCATTAGCAAGAGTAGAAGAAGCCTTCTCTTTTAATAAATCCACAACCTCTTCTAGTGATTTTCTGGGTCTTAAAATACATCATGGTTTTTTACCCAGGGAGGTTTGCAAAGCAACATGATTTGGTTCATTAATTTCACAGTCATCATGTGAATTGAAACCTTGACTCTCATTCATGGGGTCATCAAGATTGGGGTTTAAATTTAAAGGTGGGTTCATTGTGCTTTCGGTTTGGGAAAAATTGTTCCAACTCAGGAAGCTTTCCCAAGTGTCCCCAATTTGAGATAAGTGCGACAACAACATAATTCTTATAAGCTCACGGTGAAAGAGAATTGACATAGGTTTCAAGCTATGTTTCTTATACCATTTCAACATCTTGTACATGCGCATCAACAAATAGAAATGCATGTTTAGTTTAAACCCTAGGAAAAACATCAATAGTTGGATGTGGTATAAAAATACTAAACCATACCTACCCTTGCACCTCATAAACTGCTTCAGAATAAAAATAAGGTCGTTCCATCGAGGTTTCAAAAGGGTAATAGAAATACCTTTAGGGAAACATGTAGATTTTCGAGAGACCATGAATAGGCTCCAAGGCACATCTTCCAGTTTAGCATTATAGAACCATTTTTCTCCTTCTTGAGACAATCATGTTACTCGAGCTATAGATTTCACTGTGACCTCCAACTGCACATCCACAACTTTGGCTCTAAACCCATCAAACGTTTAGCAAATTCCTATGTGACCGCCAGGTTATAACCTTTGATTTTTCGGATGAAAATATCCCAACCGAGAGCCTGCAAATCATTTATGGCATCTTCATGGTCACGAAGGCCCTGAAAGACATTAGTTTTGATTCGAACCACATTGTTAAGAACCAAATACTGAATACAAAAGCACCACAACAGATATACAAGAACAATATGCAAAATCTCCTTTATTACTATCAAACCCTTGAGGTAGGGAAACACCGTACAATGGATCCTATTATGGAAGTGATCCTCTCATGTTCACTTGCCTCTTCAAGGGGGCATCCTCCTATTGAGCTACCGCTCCAATACAATAATTCTCTTCGTGTCTCGTTATATTGCTTGAACCCCTTTATATAGTGCTACCATTACCTAAGAACATTCTAGAGGAGGAATCTTCTAGAAGTAGA
>SNQJ01S0211459.1:12258-26848 GCA_010110895.2 Picea sitchensis | reverse complement strand
TTATTTAATAATATAGTGGACCTAGTCCACCTTACATTGAATGGTCTCCACTATCATCACTATGGGCCCTCTGGGCCCCCCCACTACCTCTCTAGCTACCTTACACACATGGTCCATGGTTACTGTCAAACAAACACATTAGACACTATGAGGAGGGGGCTTCATCTTCTAGTAGACAACTAATAAGGAGAGGTCTATGGAAACTAAAACAACCCAATACCTATGAACTTGGGTGACTGTCATGTTTGATAACTTAAGTTTGGGGTGACACAAAACTAGAGGATGCATAGACCTATGAGCCATTACACACAATGAAGATCAAAACCCCAACCACTATCAAATTCTAATTCAAATAATGAATGAAGGTCATTAAATGTACATGATGACAGAGAGAGTTGTATAGGTGGGTACATCAAACCTGTACCAAGTGACATGAATGCATTATGACTGATAGATCACAAGAACATATATCAATTGTAAATCCAAGGTTGCAACATGATTATGGATATCATAAAATCAAACCATACAACCAACCATAGATAATCCCATAATACATAAAAATGTGATAGTCAATTAATCAATGAGCTTATAAAACTTCAATTTAGTAACATATAGGTTCCCTTAAAGTGTAATCTCTTAGGTAAAATAATAGAAGAAAGAACACATACTACAGAATGATTACCCAAGCCAAGTGTTTTGTTTGAATTTCATTCTTGCAGTCATGAAATTTAAACAAACAAACGAAAATTAAAATAAAAACATCATATAATGAGCTCACCCAATACATCTCCTTGAATCCCAAAGACATAATCATTTTTAAATGGAAGGAGGAGGCAACTACATAAAGATTTTATCTCTTTGTGATGAATTTTAGTTATGATAAAATTTGACAAAATTGGTGGCTGCCAACAATGGCGACACACTGGGTGAAGCAGTTATCTATGCATCAGTAGAAAATTTATGTCAGGGGTACAGATGAAATAAATTTTTAGAAATAGTCAACGACAGATCAAGCGTTTCGATAATAACTCAGAAAATAACATAGTCATAACATTGGGTGCATTTATGTTTGACAATGTAATTTGGTATCTCATTTCAATCACAGGTGTAGAGATGTTTATGCAGGTGACTTCAATACCGTTGATAGGGACATTGCTGCCAGCAGGCGTCCATAGCCTTGACAAGGATGTAATTTAACCCACTCTAGTACCTCTATCCTATCCAAGAGTCATCCATTTACGATATAAAAAATATTTACACTTGATCAACTTAAAATACATACCTGAGGATCTCCTTAAACCAGGCATTTCTTCGCTGCCAACAGGCCTGTTTAGTACCCCGATGAAGTTGCCTTGGTATCATGCATGCATTTACCCGATGCCAACAGACCTATTCAGTGTCCCGACGGGTTTACACACACTTCCCACACATTGTAGTGCTTCTAAATCTCTAAAATTTGTTTATATATTTCCATAAACTTCATGATATTTAAGAGAGCGGCGTGACACTGAAAATATCACAGTTTGGAATAAAAGGTTTGATCATTTACAAATTATTTTTCTGTTTTGATGACTTTCATCATGATTTGGACAGTTTGATTTCTGTTAAGAAATCATCTCTAGGATGGGGAAGCACACCGATTTGTTCTCATTAAAACAAGGACGCCGTTAGAATTTTGTTAAGTATAATCGCGTCTTCCTGTGATTTTAATGAGAAACCAGGAATACTTTTTGAACATAAACTTAATTCCGTTGATCTAAGTTTTAGCATTTACTGCTCAGGTGCTTGAGATGTTACCAACTTCTGCTAATGAATAAGAATTTTGATTCCCTTCAACAAATGAAATGGTAATTCAAACATAATTATTTAGAAAACAAATCAAAATCAAGCAAAATGAAAAGAACAAAAAAAAAAAAAAATTAAAATATTTACAAGAGGGTGGATAAAAAATCATCAAGCGAAATATCTCTTGAGAGCCTGGCCATTCACTAGGAAAGTGTTTGGTTATCCCTCCAAATTATGTAGACGAAAAGAGCTAAGACCCAATTTTTCAGAAATTACAAATGGTCCCATCCACAGGTTTTGGAACTTGGTATGTTCCCCCTTACCCTCGTGAGATTTGTCCCACTTGAGAACCAAATCTCCAACGTCAAAATTCCTATCAGAAGATGAATTTTCATCAAACCAACTCTTTACAATTTGCTGGTGCTGGTCAAGTTTATGTTTTTCTTGTGTTCTCACCTCCTTTAATTTTAATAAACCATTTATCTAGTTTTCTAGAGGAGGACACTCTTCTTCTTGAACTATTTGCGATAATTGCATAGAAGGTAGTAAGACATGTCGGGGGAGGATGGATTCTCTTCCGTAGATGAGGAAGAAAGGGGAATTACCAATAGAATCTTTTGGAGTTACCCTATCAGCCCAAAGTGCATTGTACAATGCATTGTGCCAATTCTTGTGGTTTTCTGAAACTGTCCTCTTAATAATCTTGATTAAATTCTTATTTTTCGATCCTACTAGACCATTCCCTTGAGGGTAGTAGCTAGAAGAATACTTCAGTTTAATCCATTTTTATAGATAGAAAAAATTTATATCAAGGGACGAAAAAGAAGAGGCGTTGTAAAAAACCAAACATTTAGGAATGTTGAATCGAGTGATGATATGGGAGTTCAGAAAAGACACTACTTGATTTGTGTTGACCACTTTTAAAGGTAAATCTTCGGACCATGTTGTAAAATAGTATGTTGTTGTGAGTATGTACTTGTGCTTTTGGGTATAAGGGGGATTGATTGGTCCTATAATTTCTAGGAACCATTTCTGAAAAAGGTGCATCTACAGTAACAAGTTGCAAAGGAAAAGCTGTCTTTTTCACTCGTCCTACAACCTTTTGGCATATTACACATTTGCGAGACAACGTATGGGCATATTTAAAAAATGTAGGCCAATAGTATCCATCCCTTAGCACTTTGTGGGAAGTGGTATCTCCACCAAAGTAACCACCGGCCTCATCGGAATGAAGTTCAACAAGCACCCTTTCAGACTCCTCATTTTCTAAACAATGCAGAAAAACACCATCAAAGTTATTTCAAAATAATATATCATTGATTAACTAGAAAGATGCAGATTTAAGCCTAATTGCTCTTCTATTTTTCATATCAAGATTGCGGGGATAATATCCATGCATTAAATAGAATCTAATGTTCTCATACCAAGAATTGAGTGTATCTTGTGCACAACTGATCTGTTTTTCGTTATGCCGATTTATAGTTGATGTGTTTATTTGACTTTCTTGTTCCTCAACCAAATCGAACACTAGTTTACATAGGCCTTGACCTCTAACAATTTGGGCAGGGGTTATTTCAATGTCATATTCCTGTAGTGATTTCATCTAATTTTCCCTTTTCTCACCTATCTCTTTTTGTACTAACAGGTTTCTTATAGCGGGGTAAGGAACAACCACTTTGGTTATGGATTTCAACATGTATGAACGAAAGTGTTCCACTGCTTTAAAAACAACATAAGCCTGCTGATCTACTGCAGGGTAATTAAATTCTTCTCCTTTAAAAGAAGAGCTCATGAAGGAAATGTATATCTCATTGCTTTCACCATTTTTATGTGTAAGCACAACAACATAGGATCTATTAGATGCAAAAGTGTAAAGAGTGAAATCTTGAGAAAAATCGGGACTCATCAAGGAAGGGGATTCTATTATTTCTTTTCTAATTGAATCGAAATCCTGACTTTCTTGTGGTCCCCATCGGTACAAAACATCCTTTTTAATTGAATTTTGTAGAGGTCGAACCATTTTTGAGAAACTTGGGACAAATATTTTGACAAAGTTAATCTTTCCCAAAAAGGATTGCATGGCCTTTTTGGAAGAAGGAGGAGGAAGTTTAGCAATGGCTTAGCTTCTCTCGGGATCAATAATAATTCCATCCTTAGACACTATAAACCCAATCAGTTTACCTTGCTCTACTGCAAAGATCGATTTCTTAGGATTGAGAGATATGTCGAACTTGCGACATTGTTACAAGACAACCCTAAGGTGAGATAAGTGATCTTTCTTGTTTTTTGAAAAGTCATCATCAAGATAGACCACAACTGACTGGTTAATGAAGCCATGAAAAGAAATATCCATTGCTCTGTGGAAAGTGGCACCGACGTTTATCAGTCCAAAAGGCATTTTGTTGTAGGCATAAGTGCCCCATGGGGTACGAAAGGTGGTTTTAAGATGGGTTGAAGGATACATAAGGACCTGGTTGTATCCCGAAAAACCATATAACAGAGATAGTCTTTCGGATCCAGACACATGTTGTATAATTTGTTCCATTGGAGGAACAATATAGTTGTCTTTATCAGACACCTGGTTTAAGTTCTGAAATTCAACATAGAGTCGAATTTCAAAACTTTTCTTCCTTACAAGGACTAATATAGACACCCATTGATACTGAAAAAATTATCTTTGCAGTTAGTAATTTATTCAATTCCTTTTGAACAATAGGTTCCAATTTAGGATGCATTTTCCTCAATTTCTGTTGAAAAGGCTGTGTATGGGGTTTCATAGGGATTACATGTTGTATGATGTTTGGATCAAGAGTTTTCAGGTTGTTGTATGTCCAAGAAAATATATCTTTAAATTCTTTAAATAATTTTATGAAAGCGAATCTTTCTTGCTTAGAACATCCCTTTCCCAGGTTAATATTTTGAGGATTATCTCTTGTTCCTAGGTTAACCATTTCATAGATCAAAGAGGAACTGTTAGTTTTACAATTGAATACCCCTCTAAAATTTTCCTTCAAGTCATAAAATATCTCTAATATTACAACAAATCTGGGGATAGAGTTTACCAGCTTGAATGTTGATTCAAGAGATCGCGGATCAGATATTACCGTGAAGTTTCAAAGATTATCGTTGTGAGTGCCTTCACCAATGAATGTGTCCTGGAAGGTGTCTTCCATATGTAAAAAGTTGATGACCTGCTGGTCATCATCAAATACTCTCCAATTTGTGATATTGTCCAGGATCGACGGCCCGAATAACAATTCGATCGAAAATGCATTAGGAGAAAATCCTTCAGCGTGCAACAACTTAGAAGCAACATTGACTAGTAGATCTGCTTATGAATTACTCATCCTAGGAATGGAATTTATATTAAATGATAGAAATTTATGCATTAAACTCCATACCTCAGTTTGGTAACTCTTTAGATGCGATTACAAACAGTGTATTTCATTTCTTACCTGCTTGACCATGATTTTTGAGTCACATAATACTATCAAATTTTGCATGTCCATATCCAGTGCTTTCCTAAGTCCTTGCAGAAGCGCTTCATATTCAGCTGTGTTGTTAGTACATTCAAACTCTAACCGACAGCAATAAAGTTTTATTACCTGTTGTGTCGATAAAAACACATCCAACACCTGCTCCTTCTTGAGATTTGGATCCATTGAAATATAGGGATCGGATTTGTGCGTCATTAGTAGTTTTTGGCGTATTCGACAAAACTGGTGCCTGAGCATAATATGTAACTTCAGACTGATGTTCTAGATCAGTGATAGAGGAAATTTCAATCATGAAGTTACCAAAAAAGGTATTCATTCCACGCGTTTCAATCAAATTTGTGGAGGTAATGAAAGGCTCATTTGGATCGTTCATATCTGTCACGGTATGCTTACCGTAACGTTCTCTATTTATTATGATTTTATTGGGCTGTCCATTTTCAGGCAACCACGAGTGAGACCAGTCTGTAGCAAAATAACGGTGCAACTATTCTGACCAATCTCTGCTTAAAAAAAGACCATAAACTTCAGGAATATCAACAATGATAATATCAATTACTTGTTGAACTTTAGGATTGGATGATAATCTAATCAACACGTTCTTAAGCTCACCGATTACTTTAACATTGGTTCGATCTAGATGAATGATTTTAAGATCATGAGGTTTTACTTCTGCATTAATGTTTTGGCATATAGACAGAGGCATCACTTCTGATGATGCACCAGAGTCAACCATAAAATTATGTACATTCCTATTAAAAATATCAAAAGTCAATAAAAAGGGGTGGACATTTTTTCACGAGGAAACAACATAATTCTGGTGATTTTTTATTGTTGTCCCTGAAACAGTTTTATCTATATTTCCTACAGGTTTTTCTGCTAAATCCCTTTTGTCTTGATGTTCAGATGTCTTTTTGGCTAGGACATTTTTATCCATGTTTAAATCAATTTATGATGATTTTTTGCTACTAACATCACTCTTTTTACTATTTTTCAGTGATGCCTTGAAGCATTTTTTCCAAAATAAGAGAAAATTTCAGCAGTTCAAAAACATAAATATTAGCCCTCAAATTTTTTAGATCTTCAATTAAATCATACTCTAAACTGGGGCATTTAGGCTTTGTCTAATTTCAGTTTGATTTGACTGTTTTGGAAAAACATTTTTACTTACTTCAGGAGGAGGCTTGTTTTGTGCTTTACTTCTTGTGTTGTAGGGGTGGACAGTTTCAAATTAGTTTGGAAGATACTATCTGACAAGTGCCCAAAAATGGGAGGAGATGAGTGCTTCTCTTCTGGTACCTCTTCCTCAACTGTATCATCAGAATTTTCAGGAGGAACAGAAACAAAATTGTCATGCACTTCTAATATCGTTTGCAAAGCATACTGTAAAGTTTCAAAATTTAGACCTTCTGTGGTCGAGTTTGGCCGGTTTGGAGGGAAAGGATTTCTAAAAGGAGGTTTGAAACTTCCTTTTCTTGTGGATGCCTCCTCGTCTAATCTTTTCAAGTCAACGAAGTTATTGGACAGTTTCTGGAAATCTTTCTGCAAGCTTTCCAAGTCTAATGTTTCTTGTTGATTTTTAGTTTGGGGAGGCCTAGTGAGAATTTCTATTTTCTTCTTAGGAAACGAAGTTGTTTCAGCTTCACTATTAAGATTGTCTTTTAAGATCAATATATATTTCTCAATTTGACTTGCCTCTTCAAAGGCTTCTAACAACGTGTTATTTTTGGACCTTTTAACCCATATGGCTATGTTATTGTGCAAGGCCTTAACATAATATGCAATAATTAAACTTTTTGTAGGCATCGAATCTGCAGGGATTTTGTTTTTTAGTGTTAGAAATATTTGGTTAAAGTATTTCACTTTTTATTTAGGTTTAATTTTTAAGCTAGAGAGTTCCATAGCCAAGAATTCTGGATATTTATCATCTCCAAATTTTTCTAGAAAACAAGTTTCGAAATTGTTCCAAGAGACGATGGTCTGGGGTTGTTGAGAGAAATACCAGGTTGAGGCATTTCCCTTGAAAGTATAAGGAAATAATTTTCACACTACGTCTTCATGTTCAACACTCCAGAGTCAAATGGCCACCATAAATTTGTTGATGTGATCCTCAGTTGATTTCTTCGAATCTGGATCAAATTTGGGCAACCATTTCTCTGGATGTTTAGGTAATGGGTGTTGGGGTCCAGGTACAACCATGAAATCTTGATCGAGCCAGAGTCTGGCAGGATTATTTTGGTTTTCCATGGGAGTTGGTGGTGTCAAAGGCTGAGATGGTTCTGATGAAGAACTGCCTTTGTATGAAGACTCTCCTCCTGAAGAGGATGGATAAGAACCAGGTAGAGAAGGTGGAATACTAGATCCTCCAGCTCTAGGGATAAACATTTCAGCATGATCGGTAGTATTTCCATTCCCTACCGTGTTTCTAGTCAGACTAGTGCTTTTAATTTGTTCTTGTAGATTTGTAAAGTCAAGGGGTTGATTGAGTTGTATAACGGGTTGTCTAATACGGGATAAGACACTTTGAGTTCTTATAAGTGACTGGAGGACAATTTCCTAGACTTCAATCCCCTCAGGAACTGGTGTTACTGGTTCGACAGGAATGTCAAGATTATCGTTTGAGGTAGTTGTTGTTTCAAGTGTAACGTTTATGTCAGAGAGACTACACATTATGACAATAGTGTGAGTGTGTGGGGGAGTCTTAGGACCTCCATGTGCCATCAATTAATTTCAGGCCCTCCTTCTAGCACCGTTTTTTGACGAGCGTATGTGACACACCATCAACTAGAAGGTCAAATCTGGACCGACGTTGTCTAATTAACCCAAGACGTTTGGACTGAAATGACTTGACGGGTTTAATGGCTCTGTTGGCCAACTAAATTCCTAAAAATGATAAAATAAATGAAACTACTCTAAAATCTATGATACTAAGAATACATGTTTACAAATGTTCTAATAAAAACATGAATATGGACAAATAATTGCAAATAGTTTATATACATTTTGCAAGGTTTACTTGAAATCTTGCAAAATGGATGTTCTTAAAAGTGTTTATAGAAGAGATAAAGAAAGAACATACATTTTTCTGTTTAAATATTTAAAATCTAATAATACTAAGCAAGAGTGATTGAAACAACGATACTTAAACAATCAATGCCAATTTATGCCATATGTTTAAATGGGTACTTGACACTGAGAGGGGTGGGGGTGAATCAATGTCATATAAACTTTGGACAATTTTCACTTTTTACAAATTAACTGAACAACAATTATTTATTTCATTTTCTCAAACAATATATATAAAAGAATAAATACTTTATTTATTTATTTTAACTTGAATGAATACATACGATCAATCTTTGAATATCATCTTCATACAATTATGAGAGACTCGACTCTTTGTTACAAGACTTAGCTTGTAGTTCTCAGATCCAACTAAGAAATGAGGAATCGAATCCTCATAACAAGTACCAGCTTGTTGATCTCAGATCCAAGTAAGATGTGAGGAATCCAATCCTCATATAGGACCCATCTTGTAAACACGCACCAATCTAATAGAATGAGTTCATTCAATCCATTATATATAAATGTATATACTTCAACAAATTCAACTACACATCTTCTCACCTTTTTTTCTTGCTTATATAGTCTTCTCACTGGTGTGGATTCGAATCATTGTGTCTTTTCACATTTGAACCATTGTACCTTTTCATTTAAAATGATAATATTATTCTTTAATTAATATCATTTTTCTTTTTATTCTTTATTCATAATGTTTATGAATTAACTCTCTTTTAATCATGACTGTGTGTCAGTTATTTTGTCTTCATGAGTTGATCATAGTCATGGATCGAATCATCATATCGTTCTCATGTTTCTGTTGCATTCTCTGTTAATTAACAGATCTTATTTGATCTCCTATCGATTCTCTGTATTGTTATGGTGTTAACTCTATGTCGAATTAAGTTTGGATGAGGCGCTTCCTTCAATCCATTTTCATATGATCACAAGTGTAGAACCACAGGCTTATCAATTTAAGCGTTGCCTTCATTTTACCCTTATTTCTCTATTCCATACGACTAACGGTGGTGACCAGATGCTAGGGATAAATAAGTGCTTGATCATTTGTCAATATCAACGGTCACGTTTTAATCGCATGACGATATGGATGACTATCGTATTTCAGGACTTCATCCTTCGCAACTTTCATCCTCTATAATATTTCAAATCTCCAACGCAAATTTCTTCGAATTAGATCGGATGGTCATTATCGTTCTTCCTTTAGTCGGACGATCCTGTTCAGAGGTTTCGAACAAATCGACGATTACGACTTAATCAAGAGTTGAGATGAATGACTCTCATTTATATCGTGACTTCGAT
The DNA here is from genome assembly GCA_010110895.2 of Picea sitchensis. NCBI lineage: Eukaryota > Viridiplantae > Streptophyta > Pinopsida > Pinales > Pinaceae > Picea > Picea sitchensis. The sequence goes on along the minus strand of SNQJ01S0211459.1, from coordinate 17,189 downwards.
TTTTCCACTTACGCTATCCTTCCACTATACTATATAAATGGTCAAGAATGATCTTGAAGTAAAACTCCCAGAGTGACGTAACTTGTTGACGTCACTTGTTGACATGGCATAGGCTGAGTGGCTGCCACATGTCACTCAAATTCATGATTTACACATACCCGATCTGTCGATTTCATCCTGAAACTTGTCATTATCTAACTGTGCCATGTGTCCTTACTGATGTGGTATTCTAACGTGGTTTGTCACATGTTCTTTCTAACATAGATCTCCCTATCTGACACATGTTCATCTCTTTTATCTAATGGTCATAATACTATCAGGAATGTATCTTAGATTGATGACTGAGAGTGACTTCAGAATATCATCTTTCGGGACTTCATATATTCGATCTCTCGACTCTCCCAACTCCCAATTTTCAAAGAAGATCCTAGAAACACTAGCTCCTTCCCTTATCTTCTGCTGATGTGACCTTGGTTGTGACCAGGGGCCAAGAAAAAAGGCTCTTTGCGACTTCTGACATTGGATATGTAGCTGAGAGTTGCCTCAATTCTCCCAACTCGCGATCTCCGAAGTTTTCCATGTCAGATCAACGGTCCACAACCTTCAGTGATATGACAGCCCAGATCTCATCAGGACTTCACATTTCACGATGTCGGAGGTTAGCTAGATCAACGGTCCATGACCTTCTTCTATCCAACGGTTGTGATCTCCTTTGTGAAGTCGGACTTCATGAATTTTCGTTTCATCTCTTGTCTGATCGATGACCTAGATCAGTCTATGATCCAATGGCCCAGATTTCATCGAGACTTTGTGTTTCGCGATGTTGGAGATTGGAAATCCTCCTTTCTTCGATTCCCTATTTCCCGATATCCTCTTAAGTTGGATCGACGGTCCACGACCCTCCACGATCCAACGGTCCAAATAAAATCGCTAATTCTCATTTCACGACTTTGTCTCTCGGAGATTTTTTTCTTGATCTTATCCTCCTTGCAAATCCACTGGATCTAACGGTTGTTGGTCCTTCGCGTTTAGATCCAACAAATGGGATTTGTTCCTCTCCTGTGCACTCGTTCCTTCTGAGCTTTAATCTCTACATGATTTAATTGAGCTTCATGTGCGTCATATCTTCTCAAATACTGATCTTCATTCACTAACCCTCTTGAGCTTGATCATAGGAACATTGTTGATCCTATCGTGATCAATAATAATCACGAATTTCTTAAGCCTTAAGGTGATGTTCTTCTGTCAATATTTAGTATACTTATCCTCCTGATATTAACCTTGATTCTCTGCTTATTGTTTGACATTCTCTTTCCATTATTGACCCTTCATTACACATGGAAAGACCTTATTGGCCATCTTGACACTAAGTCCAACTATATAACTGATCATGACTGATTCATGTTGCCATCATAACAACTTATCATGACTGTTGACATTAATGACAACACATGAATGACAATGTGTCCAACAATCTCCCCCTGTGATGATGCTTCTCTCCTCTGAAGTTACTCTCCCCAGTTGACATCAATGGCAAAGGGTTTCTCCCCTTATGATCAACCTCTATTTTTCTGTACTTTTTTGACCAAAATATGATCTTGGGTAACTCCCCCTCGAATCATGTTTAGTCTGGCATAAACAAATGACTCCCCCTGTCAATATGCTCTCTCTCTCTTCTTTTGACTACTCTCCCCCTTTGTTTCTAAAAGGGTATCTCTTCCTGACAAGGTCTCTTCCCCTGTTAACTTACTAACTTCTTATCTTGGTTTATTGGGATTTTTGTGTTTAAATAAGTAGTCTTCTTGATACAAATTTTGTAGTGATCAAGTCTTTTCAACACTTAATGTAATTACTTTATTATTTGTTTTTGATATTTCATAGGAATATAAATTGAGGAATTATACCAATTTTAAATACCAATTTTGTTATCAATTGATCTTTGTTGAATGATACTCCTTGAACTTCTCTGCTACCTTTATTTTTTCTTTGTATTTTCTTTCTTTTGTTAACAACTTATGACATAATCAAAATTTGATATTGTCCCATATTATTCTATAGGTACATCCTTTTCTTGAGATTTATTTATCTCATATTGAATTTCACATTCTTTATTATGACTTTTACCCATCACATTCTTATAATTAATTTCTTCATTTTCAGGTGTAATAACATCTTTCTTGGTTTCTCCTTCAGATTTTCTTCTCCATATATTTCCGTGAGATATTTTTCTTTTTGGATCTTCTCTTTCTAATTATGTTTTTTGAGATTTGTCATCTCCCTTCTTCTTCCAAATTTTATTTGGATTTGTCATTGACTTGAATGACTTATTCAAAATTGATTTTTTTTATTCTTGCAGTTTTGAGATTTGTGCCCAAAACTATCACAGTTGTAACATTTCATTGTATGGAAAAGTTTTTTTGTGTGCCCAACAAAATTACATCTCCAACATCTAATTGCATTTTATTGTATATCCTTTCTCTAGTTTCTTGGAGTCCATTTCTTTATGTCCAAATCTATGACAAAAAAAAAATAGCCATTGAAGGTGTTTCCTTTCTTGCTTTTATTCTGGCTTGAAGGATCTGCCATTTGATTTTCTTCTCTCTTTTTACTTCTATAGTTGTCTTTCTTAACAAAGTTCATGACTTGTAATTGATTTGTACTTGAATATTTTCCTTTTAAGAAGGATGATTCTTTCTCATGTTTGTAAATGGTGCTCCATTTGTTATTGTCTTCCTTCTTATAGTATTCAAGACCAGTTTTATCATTAGTTGATTTTTGGATTTTCCAAATCTTATCTAGGATAGCCGAGCTATTCTAGAAATTGAAAATCTTTTTTGTCTTTTCATTCATCCTTTTGAGATTGACTATTTCCAACTTCAACATGTGACATAACTCTTCCTTTTTAGTCAACTGAATCTTCAGGGATTCTTCCACTTCTCTAGCATGTTCAAGTTGAGTCTTTAGATTTATGAAAATTTCTTCTGTCTCATCCAAGACTTCTTTCCATTTAATAGTTTTTTCATATGTCTTCAATTCTTCCATATATTTTGTTATATCAAAAATTTTAGATTTCAAAATTTTTATTTCTTCCTCATACTCGAGCTGAATCCTTTTTAGTTTGATGGCTTCTAATTCAAAAAAATTTCATGACTCTTCCTTTTTGGTTATTTAGATCTTCTGTTCTTCTTCCTTTTTCTTAGCTTTTTCAATTTGAGTCATTAGATTTTCATTAGTACTCTCATTTATCCTTTTGAAATTGATGATTTCCAATTCCAATATGTGGTAAGAATTTTCTTTCCTTGTCAACTACATCTTTAGGTCTTCTTTACATTCTTTAATTTACACAAGTTGAGTGTTTGGCTTCTCAACCTCCTTTCTAAGATTCACAACTTCTACTTCCAGCTTATGACATAATTATTCTCTTTTGTTCAATTGGTTCCTCACTACCTCCTCTCTTCTTTTGGCTTCTTCAATTTGGGTTTTCAGATTGACATTGCTTTCTCTTAGTTCTTTTAGATATGCAAGGTTTTTGCTAAGTTCATCATCTTCCTTCTTTTCTCTTTTGCCTGAATGATTTCATTCTTCAATTTCTCAACCTCCTCTTCTTTTTATTCGAACTGAACATTTTTCTTAGATATGATTTTTCCATTGTCTTTGAGCATTTCCTTTATTCCCGTGATATGATTTTGACTCTTTTCAAGAAATTATTTAGTGTAGTCATGAAGAAAACTATAGTATGAATCATTATGATCAAAGTGGTATACGTAGAGACTCCAATCAAATTTTTGTTTGGTCTTTGATAATTCTTCTTCTACTTCATCCATCGGATAAATGTTAACATAACATTCTTCTGATTCTTTTAGTACTTATTTTCTTTTACTGTCATGTTTATTTAATTCTTCCATTTCTTCCATAAGATTAGTAACTTCAGTTTTCAATTTTGATCTCTTATTCTTTTTCTAGCTGAAAGGTTTATCCATGATCTTCATGGTTAGATTGATCTAACTGCTATAGTAGTATCATGTCTTTTTGTTGTAGTTTCTCCAACTCTTATAGAGTGCATAGGGTTGTGTACTCAAGACTTTCAAGAGCTTCTATAGGAACTTTAATATGCATATAATTTCCTGGTTTCAAACGAATCTCTCCTATAGCAGCTGCAAAATCAGTTTTAAGATTATGTAATTTTTATTTAGTGATTACTAAGGTATGCCACATTTCCTTGATGAGGTTGTCTTCCTCACTGTTGACTAATATTTGCATCAAATCCTGTATTTCATTCTGATTAGAAATCGTTTTCTCTGAACTATGTTCTTCAATTTGATTGCAATTTTTATTTTCTTTATCTCCTTCATTATCTTGATAAGAACTCTCTTCTTCTGAGTTTTGTTCTTTATTTTGGTAGGAATCCTTTGTATCTGAGTCTTGTTGCTCACTTTGAAAGGATTTATCTTCTTCTTGTGTTTTATTTTGATAACAACTTTTTAGTTGAAGCCATAAATATTTGGCAGATTTGTAGTGCTTCATCTTTTCTTTGACTTGGTATTACAATCCATCCTGAATTTCTTTTAAGGCTATTGAATTATTTCTCTTTTCTTCCTTTGCAGTTTTGAATTTTCTCTTTGAAGTAGTTAAGTGCCAGGGATTACTTACTACTGAATCCCAAACTCCAGATCCTCTTGACTTCATATATCTTTTCATATTTTCCCTCCATGATAAATAATTTGTTCCATCAAATAAGAGAGCTTCATTTATTGAGATAGAAATTTGTCCACCCATTTCTTCTGAATCTACCTTTAGTGTTTAAACTGTGCTGAAGGAACCTTCTCTGATACCAATTGTTGAAATGGGTACTTGAAACTGAGAGGGGAGGGGGGGTGAATCAGTGTCAGATAAAATTTGGACAATTTTCACTTTTTACAAATTAACTGATA